>BGNK01001098.1:67238-83823 GCA_003297005.1 Symbiodinium sp. clade A Y106 | reverse complement strand
TGGGGGTGGCGGTGGTGGTGCGTGGTGGGGTGGTCTTGCTCTTGTTGCTGCCGTTCTTGTCGAAAAAAATCGACCTGAAATGCAACGACCGTTGCGGCAACAGAAAAATGTCATAAAACGATGCTTGCTTCAGCTGGATGGCATAAAGGTCAAGGCACGCCGCTGGATAGTTCAGACAGATCTCATTCGGGCTGGGAAAGGCCTGTCTTGGGGCATTCTGGCGGTGGCCATACCAGCGGTAAGTCACGAACTCCTTGCCCCAAGCTGCATGTAGACCAAGGATGAGGAGCTTCCCCCATCGCAAAGCATGAACAGCCGGCGCCATGATGAAGCTTGGATTGAGCCGCAAAAACTTGCAGCGGCCTTGCTGTCAAGCCACTGAAGCTGCAAACGACGACGCCTACTATACTGCTACTGCCCTCAGTTACGGCTACGGCACTGCTACCGCTACTGCCCGCTTCGCCAAGTTGGTCAACTGGCATGCTGAAGTGCCGGTGCTCTGTGCCCGCAAAACTTCAGAACCCTAGGGCAACCATCAGCTCCTTCAAACTTGCAGCTGCAATGTCGACGCCACCTTCAACCAGCATCTGCCCTTCATGCACCTCGGAGGAAAGCAGGATGCAAGCTTAAGTTACGGCACACCAGCCATCACCAGTCCTGACCAATTTGCTTTCCTTTTGGACATGTCTTTGCTGAATCTGAGTGCGGACTCTTCGGACGGGCTCAGCCCCGAGATTCAGATATCAAGGCCTACAGGTCTACAGCTCTGGGTGCAATCTGCGGCTTCGGGTCTCAGGGCTCAAAAGACCCGATGGCCCACTGCACCGACCTAGGGACTGCCATCCACTCTACATGCCCTGAACACTTCAATCTGTCACGCAGTTCTTAGATTCTTTGACAGTCAAACTCCATGAACCTTGAAAGCCCGAACCCTTAAACTCCTAGCAGCCTTTGAACCTAAAAAACCTTAGACCTGAAGCCGAGCCAGGAACTCGCAAAGAGCATTGCGCTCTCGGATCCGCTGCAAGCAGATCGCGAAGCTCGTCGCGGACCTGGGAGGAGACTTTAGGATACAGGGGGCGACAACAACGACTAAGACATCAACAATCCCACTGCCACCACCAGGACCACCACCAACAACAACAACGACAACAACAACAGCAACAGCAACAGCAACAGCAACAGCGACAGCAGCAACAGCAGCGACCGCAACAGCAATAGCAATAGCATCAGCAACAACGACAACAACAAGGTAGCACGTGCGTCTGCCGCCGCACGGGGTGTCGTTTATTGTTGGGAGGTGTTTTTGGTCGAAGTCAGGCAAACCCTGTAATTTGCGAGGTTTTCGTCAACAACACGATGTGTCGGCGCTTTCGTTTTCCCATGTTTTTTGTTCTTGTTTGTTGGTAGCGTTTTTGCGAAAGTGTCGCAAATACCATGCTTTTCTTGCTTTTTTAAGTTGATTTGTTGCGTCGTTTTCGAAGTTTTTGTCTGGAAAGCTGCAAAAACGCGAGGTTTTTGCATGGTCGACGTTTCAAAAGAAAAGCAATAAGAAGCGGCAACAAAGGCCTCACAGAGCAACCGGCAGCGTTTGAGAAGTAACGGAACAAAAGAAACAGAAGACAGAAGCCGAAGCCGCATTCGCATGGACGTCATCACCCCGCCGCCCCCCATCCCCCCCCTCACCCCCGCACAGAGCTGAAAGACAAATGCAAGTCTAAGCTTGCATGTGCAAAAAGTCGAGAGTCGGCAAAAACACCGTAAAAACCGATGCGAAATGCCACACACATAGGAAAATACCTAAAACAACGACGCGAAATGGAGAGCATTTTTTGTACAGTGTAGCCCGCCGGCTGTCACAGTTTTGTTAGACAACACGGCAAAAACCGATGCGAAAACAAAACGCAAGTTCAATTCCGGGTGAGCAAAGTGCCAAGACTCGAGTCTCAGCACGTGCCAGCAAAGAAATCGCACGCGCTACCAATAAGAAGAAGAAGGACAAGGACAACAAGGACAAGCTAGGCGGCGCGCTTGCCGCCGCGGAGGGTTTGTCGTTCGCTCATTTTACTAATTTTTTTCTAAAACTTGTCAAACTTCGGGTGTTTGTGGGTTCTCGTGCATTTGACGACGTTTTGCCCATGTTGTTGTTCCTTTTGTAGCGTGTCTTTGCGGAAGCGTCGTAAAAGAACCACAACCGCAACCACAACCACACCCACAACCACACACACACACACACCGACAGCGACAGCGACGGTAACAGCAACAGCAACTGCAACAACAACAACAACAGCAGCCACAGCAACAGCAACAACAACAATCACAACCACAACCTTTGCCAATCCTGCCACATGCTGCACGAATCACTAATCCTAGGCTGCTCTTGGCAGCCAGTCCAAACCAAGCCAGGACTGCAATGCGGCACCACAGTGCGTAGAGATCGTCGTGCGAGACCCCATTCACGACAGCACCGTCAGTGCTGAACTGCGCCTGACAGCACTCTCGACTGTTGCAGTCGGGGAACAGTAAGGGGCAGGAATGGAAAAATGCGCCGGGCACGCCAGAACTTTGCTCGAGAAGGCAAGCATCGCCTCATCGTTTTGCAAGAAGCAAACGGCAAGCGGTGACTCGAGTTTAAGCCAGTGGGCATTGTCGTCGATGAACTTGCGCTCGGCTTTCAAGCGCATCTGCGGCACAAGCAACTTCTGGAATGGGCTGCAGCTGCATCATTGGCAAGTACCGTGGCAGTGCCAGTCGGCTTGGAGGTGCTGGGGGCTGGACAATCAAGGCTTGCTCCAGACTTGGTGGGCACAGCAATCACAAAGGCACCCGCGACTACGTCGACTTGCCGGGTGACTCGAGCATGAGATACTCTGAGTCTGCGGCTCCTGGAAAGTGACGAGGCCATCCCGGTCGAGGTCCGCTTCGTCAAGGAAACTGCGAGAAGTACTTTCTGCAGTGACTCAGTACTATCACCAGACTGAATCTCGGGTGCTGACCGTTGCCACTTGTCCACGGCCCTCACGTGGACCCCTCGTCTGTTCCAGTAGGCCTGGCCGGATCCGATGTGGCTGGATGGGCACTGTCTCACCGATTTCCCACAAGCTCGCATGGCGGACAGTCAAGGACTCGTCCAGGACTTTGGACGTATGTCGCAACCTATGGTCCGACAATATCCGCAACCAAGTTGGAGCACTGATGCTACAGGTGGTCCCGTTGTAATCATGCGCTTTGGGGTTGTGCTGACAAGGTGTAACAAGCAAGAAGCCCAATACCTTCAGAGATACCATCACAGCAGCCCGTGCTACATCTGTGTGTACTTCCAACACGCAGTTGCAAGTGCAAGTGTGGGACACGCATCGGTTGGATAGTTGCCCGTCGCACAGAGACATTGATGTCATGCACTCTTCCTGTCACTTGCTTCCCAGGATGCAAAATAACTTTTCAAGGACGTAGTTGTCTACACGAGCTTCGCCGCAGACCTACTGCACCAGGTGGCGAAAGCGATGTACTTCCGCCTCAGCCCGGGCCGAAGCGGTCAGAGTTCCCTGTTTCCCCTCCCCTTCATGCCCCTCCCAGAACCCAGTCCTGGCCGCCTGAACCCTCCCCCCCTTCTTGGTGAACATTGCTTCCCCGCCCTCGCCGAGGAAACAGCCGGGCAATTCGTAGGCCCTCATCACATCTCATCACTTGCGGCTGGGCCGAGGCGGACGACGCGAAGCGCTTACAACTATGCCGCTGTTGAAATGATGGTAATCCGCTTAGATGCTGGAGCGCTAGCATCGTGTCGTGCACGCCTGCATGTGGGGACAAGTCGCAGCGAGTGCGCACAGATGTTGAGGCGAAATGTGTGAGTCCCGCGTGCTTCTTGCTGCTGTGCAACCGGAGGACACCACACGAGTGGGACTGGGAAGAGCACGATTTTACTCGCGAACGGCATGTGCGCTGGCCGCAGGCGGAAACACTGCGTGGAAAATTCATAGGCGCAGAACCTCAGAACATACAAGGTCCAGGTTTTCCTGCACCTGTGCGAGGGAGACTTCGCATGAGAGTGCCCCAAAAGTATAAAAAACAACTTTTGCGGACGTTTCGACGAATATGCTGTCCTGCCACCCCGTCCTAAGCAGAACAGAATTTGCACCTAGCTTAGTGTTGCAGTTCTTGCGTCTGCTGTCGAACCTAGCAGATGGCCAGTTGCACCATGCACAAGAGGAGTTTAAGCAAAGCTAGGCCATTGACTCATCGTCACTCCTTTCAGGAGGCTTCCCATAGTCCTGGCAAACATGATCTCAAAATATCTTCGAATCCCCAAGGAGGGTTTTTCCTCGCACCCAGCTAGGACGAGCCTGCATTGCAGGAAAAGTCGGAAAGAGCAGTTGATGAGGCTTAAGCTTTGGCTTAATTAATCAGTCCTCAATCTCTGTCGTCGCAGTCTTATTGCGAACGGATCGGTGCCTGAGTGCACAGACTCGGACAGTAGCAGCTTGCTCGCAATAAACGGAAACATGGGGCGAGCGCATCGACAACTGCGCCCCGTACTTCCTTGCGCACTCAGAACATATCTTCTTCAACTCTCGTCCCAGTAAGGCGAGCAAGAGTCCTCATGAAAATCATAAAGTCGTAAACCTGGACCACGTGAAGGCACAAGGAGCGACCCTGCATAGCGCCAGTGTATTTTGCGCAGGCCTCCACCCTCCCTGCACGATGGGCATCCAGTGCTCGCCAGAATCCGCGGATGTCCTTCACAAGAGATCATGCCCCTTGCCATGGTCAAGTGCTGCCCACATCTGGCTGTCCCGCTCTGGCATTGTCTGGGGCGAAATAGACAAGCCAGGAAAGTTCCTGGCAGTCCAGAGATGGCTGTATGCACTGGCCACCACGTAACATCACGCAGTCGAACTGACAGGTTCAACAGAGGACAGACTCCCATGCAGGGTGTCTCAGTTTCGCACTTCCGGCAGACACCCACCATCTCATCAAACGTCATGCTGCCGGAGCCATCCTCATCGCAGGCCTTGGGAGCTGGCTCGAGCACAGGCGCCTCAGGTCTCGAAGAATCGACCTGAGGCTCTGAGGCGAGTGCTAAGAAGACCTTGTACCAATTGCCAGATGCTCTGTGCCACCTCTGCCACTTCTGCTTGAATTCGACATCAAGCTCAGGAAAGCAAGCCCATTGCTGAGCCCCATGCTTGTCGGCAGCCGTGTTCAGGATGTGAATGACCCGAAAGATGCCTCTTGTCCGAGCATTTGTCCCAATGCAGCAGTATACGAAACAGTGGCACAGGAACCCACCTTGCTGATCCAACTCAGGCCAGGTATCCACCTAAGGCCGGATCAGCCATTCAGTCAAACTCTGACAGAAAAGAGGCCATCAAGGTTGGGTGGCACGCCTGCAGACGATAGACAGCATTGTCAAAGTGCGAAGCAGTAACTTCGCCGGTGCCCTCTTGATCCACCTGAACACAAGACTCGCGCCGTAGAAAAAAAACTTTCTTCTGGATCCTTCGTGAGCTATGTGCTCGCTTTGTCTTGATGTTTCTTGTGTCTTACGTGCGTGCAGCTCCAGGGTAACCATATCTGCATGTGTCCTTTCAAGGCGTATGATTTACATTTCGGCCGGCTTGCCTGATGCGGGTTGTGATACATTTTCTTTTCTCAAAAAGCTCCTGACATGCCCACACTTCATGCAGCCTCCCGCCAGAATGCCATCAGCTGCTCCAGTGAAGGCGGCGGCCGCATTACCTCTTACATCTTCCATGAGCCGCTAGTTTACACAAGCGCCCATCTCAACCAGTGCGGCGTTGGCGTTTGCAGCCCACTGCAGCACACGCAAGAAAGTTGAAGGGCGAAGCACACGCCTGCACCACCATCTTGTGGAACTCGGTGAATCTCATCCGACCGTTCCTTTCTCAAACTCCAGCCGCTCCTCATTTCTGACATCTTCCGAACGAAAGCCCTGCCTTGAGCTCTCGCTTGCGTCGATGAACTTTGGCCAGAGCAGTGCTCCTGCAAAGGCTCCCTTGTCGGCCTTAGCGTCAACTTTCTGTGCAACAGCCCTCTAAGCGAAAAAGTTGTTTAGGCGGCCACCCCAGTTCTGGATAACCAAGAATGGACGCCCAACCTTCCAGATAAGTATTGCAGCCTCTATGCTCAGCAGTTGGCATCCCATCACGCGGAGAAAGGAAGAGCGTTTTCACTAGTCACGGCACAGAGGCCACCACGTCAAGTTGGTAGCAATGGCGACGAGCTGATGCGCCTCAGACAAGCTGGGGTATGCCCAGCCTGGCATTTGCAGGGCTTGCATTGACACAAAGCTGAAAGAGAGGCTGCGACATCCAATTCCTCGGCACACGTCCGCACTGAAGAAAAATCTGGCAATAGATACAAGGTGACGCCAAGTATTCTCAAGCTTGTGATGTCCTGTGCTGCTTGCTGTAAGGGCACCGGTGCGTTTGCGATCTGCTCCTTCTGCTCTTCATCTTCTTCCTCCAAAAAAAGGCTGAGTACTTCTGGACATCCCACACCGTCTCTGAGACTCCCACGGAGATCACGCTGCCTCGCGTTGCGACTTCCGAATGTCGCATTGACATCATGACATGTGCGTCGTTGCGACTTCCGAAGGTCTATCACATGTCAAATAAGCCAGGCACATGTCATCTTGCTTTGCGATGACTTTTGCATGCTGTGCTTGGCTCCATAGCGGCGCATGAAGACCTGGACCCGTCACTCAATCAGTCGTCGCTCGTGGTTGTGTAATCACCGCACGACCGGGTGGGGGCTGTGGTGTTGCAGGCCTTCTGCTCCTGCTTTTACACACTGCAGCATGCAACAGCAGCAACAAATCTTGACAAACTCCACAAGCCAAATCCGAAGAGCCGCCTAACTTGAAAATATGCAGATGACATAACTCGGCAGTTGGCGATTGACTGCGCGGCTTGCGTGCAGTCCTGGCAGCCCTCGACAGTTTCTGGGAGGCCCAACCGTCCCAAGTAGCCCTCTCAACTTCGTCTCAGTATGCGCTGCCAATGTTCTGTCAGCCTGCTGTCCTAGAACCCTGTCCGTGATCCAACCTCGATTCGCTATGCTCGTGGCCAATCGCGCATGCTTGGGCTTGGAATTCTACTGCGCCAAGAATCACGTCGCCAGAATCGCTAGAAAACCAAACCGTTCCATACATCAGCACTGTCAAAAATGAGCCCGACACCATGAACTCGCCGACACTAACAGTGCTGGACTTGTCTTCGTCCAAGGCCTGCCAGCGTTTTGTCGTGGGAACCCGGACGTGCTTGATGCAAGAACAAATGGCTGTGAGAGAGGAGCCTTCCACAGGCCCTTCAGGTCGAACTCCGTGATTTGGTCGGGTGGAATGGCCAGGCCATACCTGTGCTTCGCATGACACGGCAGTTCGCCAGAGTCGTTCGGCCAAGGCCCGGACCACATGTCCCTCACGACTTCCCTCAGACCACCGAAACTGAGACGGCCGGACTGCCCCTGCAAAGAACAATGATGTCTGTCTGGATGGGGGGCAGAGCTGTTCGCCATGAATGTCGTTAGCAGTAGGAGTAGAAATAGTCGTCGTTGATGTAGTAGTACTCGTTGTCGTGGCGGTAAACTGAGCAGTAGCAACAGCAGTCGTGGTGGTGGTGGTGGTGGTGGTGGTAGCAGCAGTAGCACTTGCACCAGCACAAACATACTTACTGCTAGAACTAGTGACCACTAGTGCTGCGACGACAATGACGATGCCGACAATGACGATGACGACCACCACCACCACCACCACCACCACTACTACTACTACTACTACTACTGCTACTGCTACTGCTGCTCGTAGCCACCCCCCCCACCCAGCAACTACGCTTGTCAAACCGGGGTTCTGGAAGCTCGAGTTTGCAAAGTCGACAAGCGGATATTTGAAGCAACAAGACGTGGTGGAACATTACGACAACACTGAACATACCGAGTAAAAAAGCACATGCATGCAAGCGCGTCGTCAATACTCCCACCCCCACCCCTCAACCCCCCCACCCCCCCGAATCCTTCCGAAATCCGAAGCTCGAGTTTGCAAAGTCGACAAATGAATTTTGAGACAACAAGAAGTGGTCAGGTACCGCAAAGACCGACTAACATGGACGTGCTCTTACGATGGTTTAGAGAAAGTGTTGTTGGTACGGAGTGGCTCCTCTACTGCTACTACTACTACTACTCCTGCTGCTGCTGCTGTTACTGACTGCTACTGGTACTACTATTACTGCTACTACTACTACCACCACTACTACGACTGCTACGACTACTACTGCTATTTCTACTACTACTACTACTACTACTACGACTACGACTACGACTCCGACTGCGACTACGACTACGACTACGACTACGACTACTACTACTACTACTACTACTACTACTAGCCACCCCCCCCCCTACCAACCACCTGGCGCCTCAACCCATCGTCATCGTCATCATCAACGAAAATGACAGCTGCAGGAAATGCAGGGGCTCAGGCCCCCTATCTGTGACAGCGGCAGAAGTTNTGCTACCTACTACCTACTACCTACGAACTACTACCTACTACCAACTACCTACTACTACTACTACTACTACTACTACTACTACTACTACTACTACTACTACTACTACTTACTACCACCACTACTACTACTACTACTCCTACTATTGCTACTACTACAACTACTACCACTACTACCACTACTACTAATACCACTACTACTACTACTACTACTACTCCTGCTGCTGCTGCTGCTGCTGCTAATACTACTACTACCACTGCTACTAATACCACTACTACTACTGCTCCTGCTCCTGACAGCAACAACACCTACTACTACCACTACTCCTCCTCCTCCTGCTCCTCCTGCTCCTGCCGACCCTGCTTACCTCAGCATACATATACATATACATATACATATACATATACACAGACAGAAACAGAGAAATTGACATTGGCATGTACATATTCACATACATATACATACTCACACATATATAGATAGATAGATAGATAGACAGATAGATAGATAGTTTGTTGTAGGAAAGAGTACATGTATGATATATGGTATATGTATATAACTATAACCGTATGTACATGTGTGTTTGTGTGTGTTCCTTTGCTAGGGAGGATGCAGTCGTGTTGTTTGGAGGTCTTGTGATTCAGCGATTAGGCGTTCGCCATGGCACGCTCAAACCATCGTCGCCGTGCCTTGTCGACCAGATTAAAGATCTTGTACCAGTTGCCACTCGTCCGCAGTCGCTTGACCTGGTGGGCCGGGTGCTCCGCGTTCTAGAGTATTCGGGAGCCTGCAACAGGTTCCCGGGTACATTTGGATGGATCAGCGGATTCCCTGCGAATCTCTACCCCAAATGCAAAGCTTAGGCCGGCACTGCGGCATGATTGACGATGGTTGCCTGGCCCCGTGACCACTCGCGGAAGCAAACGTCGAAAGACAAATGTTGGCCAGCGCGGCTATTCTCTCAAGATCTACTCCGTCCAACTCAGGCCAGCCGTCTAGCTGAACATGATACCTTCAGGCCAACTGCAAGATATTGCTTCTCGCAAGTGACGGGTCTTCACTGTTACTCCTCATGCGCTGCAGCATGGCGCACAGGCCAAGCATCATATCTTTTGCCGTCACTTCGCCCACGGAAGAAGGATCCTCCGCAGCGGTCAAGCAATCAAGTCAATTGTACATGTACATGTCCGTTCGTGATGCATGCTTGGCGCGTGACAAGTTTATCCCAAAGTGCGCGGATATCTTCTTTCGTCCTGAGTAGTTTCTGAATTTCTGGCATGCCGAACACCACGCTGGCAACACTGGTAAGACAAATGTCTTGTCTTCATCATCTGTTTAATCTGTTTTGCTTCAGCCCGTCTGCACGACGTTGCCGGGTTTCCTACGGATTTCTGCGCCTCCGTCAATGTGGCGGGCGTGAAACTTGACACTTCAAGACACCTCAGACCTCTCACTCAGCGAGGGGATCCTCGGCTCCAATTGACACCAGCGCTGTCGACCGAGACTTCCACAGGGCTTCCGCTCCCCCGAACTGGAAACTTGAATCATTGATAGCGGCCAGTTTTATTGCTGCCGCGGCGGGCACAAACCTAGGTTTGTGGAAACTGATTGCATCCGGACTCGTAGAGGGCAGCAGGGTTGCCTTGTGCCTGCGGAGGGAGGGCTGCGGCCAGGAGTAGTTCCACGTGACGTGCACCTAATCGGATCGAGCCTGAGCCGAAGCTGGAGTGAATTCCGCTGCGGTCCTGCACCAGACACCAGACTTCTGATTCTGCCGCCTCTTCCCTTCCTCTTTAGAAATCCTGATCAACCCGGTGGATTCTGTGCTTTCGATGCGCCAGAACGTTGCACCCTTGTCGCCTTTGTATTCTCAGCACAGGTGCAAACCAATGGTCCTTCATGGAGGCTGTGGGGAGACATGGAAAACAACAGCAAGACAGCACCATCCAAAGGCTTGGATGAGGGACCGAGGGTAAAGGGTTTGAGTTTGCAAGACTTTGCCCGATTCAAGTTGGTGCATACTGTCTTCACGAGCACTGTCCCGGCTGGCAGGCCGGCATCTGCGGGCTCCTGGGCTGGCAGCACGGCATTGCGGAACTCTCAAAATCTTCAAGGTTTCGAGCTGTCAAGGACTGGGAGCGTGACCATCCTGCGTGGTCCAGGCAGAAAGTCTGCGATTGCTCCTCAGCCAGAAGACTTTGCAAGTGTACTGGCTGAGCTGACTTCACACCTAACGGCTCAGCCACAGGCGTTTCACGTCCACCCACTTGCCATTCACATGGTGCTTGTCATGGTGTTGCAGCACCGATAAGACGCTCTCAGCTGTTTCGTAGCAAATAAAAGCGAAACCGCGAGGCTTCCCCGTCATCTTGTCTGTCATGATCACAGCATCTGTGACCTGCCCGTACGCTACGAAGCATCGCAGAAGTTGGTCCAGTGTCGTAGACAGTGGAAGGCCGCCAACAAAGATTTTGCAGTCATCATTGTTACCCTTCCTGGCGGTGACAGTGCCGATACTTCACACTTTGGAAGTTCTCGTGGCTTAACATTATTGTGGTGGCGAGCATAAGCACTACCGAAGGCAGGCCATGGCAGGGCTTTGCTAAAACAAAAAGCAGCGATGTGACCAGGCTGCAATGTATCGGGACGAGTCGCTGCATTCGATTCAGCTCCGGCCGGGCAGAGAACGACAATTGAGGCATCTGCGGTGCGCTGGCGGGGCTGGCTTGTGCAGCGGGATGCGTCGAGGCGAACGTGGGGATCACGATGTTGACCTTCGTTGCTGCCGCATCAAGCACGGAAGCAGCACTCCCTCATGCTTAAACCGTACCTTGGACAGTAAGTTAAAGGCACTTTGATCATTCACCTTGGGACACGGCGGGTTATTGTCCGGATCGGCTGCTACTTGACCAGCGTTTTAAGTGGCCATGTTGCTAGTGTACTCATCGTAGGCGGTGCTACTGGCTCAGCATAGTCCGGCGTGACGAAGATTCCAAGTGCAGTCAGCGTCAGAAGCCCATCCCCTACAATGAGAAGGATGTCGGCACCAGGAATGAAAAGCCACCGCGTGGTGTCTGATTCGAAATCACGGAAAAATGCCAAAGCTTCCTTCACAGTTTTATCACCTGTTCTTGTCGCATGCTCCGCGATCTCGCTCCAGATCGTGCTGCAGAGCCCCGACAGATTGGCATCCTTCCATGAAATCGGCGAGAGGCCCTTAGGCGAGTTGTCCCAGAGACGATGCCTCCATCGCTTAAACCACGGAGACGGGACCAGCTTCTCTTGCCCCCTATCGAGAACAACACCACCAAGTGCACGGCTCATGCGCTGCTCCTCAGCGCTCACTCGCTGTATTTACGGCCAAAAAATCTAGAAGACAAGTCCTCAACCGGTCGCTTTGAATGGCAAACTACTGTTCGAGTGAACAGATGGTCCTTGTCCAAGCGAGTCAGGCGCCGCTCCTCCACCCTCTCCTCACGCTTGCGGTCCTCATCCTCCTCCGGCTTCTCGTCCGCCTGCGTGACTTCTAGCTGCTTGCCTTTGATCACGTGCGACTCTGCAAGCATCCACTCGACCAGGTCTTGCTTGGTATTCTTTCTTCCTTTGTAGAACCCCTCCGGCTTCATGGTGAGGAAGCACATTCCTCGAAATTGCTTCTTGCCTTACATGCAATATGCGAGCGCGGAGCACGGGGTGGTTCACCAAACGGACGTAACGTCTCTTCAGCTGGAATGTTCCAAGCCACGCTTGTCCATCAAGACATTGCAGTTCCTTCGCAAGTCACACATGGGACATTCATCACCGCCTGCACAGCTGTGACAAACACAAGAGCGCGATGAAAGCATGATGGGTCGGGTCGAGCCACGTAATCTTGCCAAATTCTTTGAAGTGCTCTCGGATCTGATTCTCATCCAAATCTGCAGTGCCCTTCAAGAAAAACCGCTGCGAGTCGCGATCATTGCGATCGCCCTGGGCAAACCCCGCATCATGCAACAGCTGCAGACGTGCGCCCAAAATAAACAGCTTGCCAGATGCTTTCCTGCTGCAGCAGGCCCGGCATCACAGGTTTCAACGGAGAATGACTCGATCTCGGGCTGCGGCCTGTTTGACTTTGGGCTCCTTTCGCCGCTCACGGCTCCGGCTGCGGCTCCTTCTCCGAACAAGCACACTTCTCGCAGGACCACAAGCACGGCATTCAAGTCGCAAGTGGAGCCGCTCTACTAAAGGCTTGTGCTGCGGTGTTTGACTGTCGTTCTATTGGTCCTCCAGTTGTAATCTCAAAGGCCTTCCCTGGACTACGACTTCAAACTTGTTTCGCATTCGAAAGAAGTCCTGCTGCGATCGCGTGCGTCGGCCCAGCATCTTCGACGGAAGTGTGTCATCAGTGCCCCTTAGTAACCGTGTGCAGATCAATTCGGCCCCTGCTGGTGCGCTGGCAACTTTCGGTCCAGAGGCTGATCAAACTGATCTCTGGGAAGAGCTGGAAGACGTCTTGCCACTTCGCTCGCAAGCATCGACCAGTACCAGGGCGAGCGGCCTGCAACAGAGGGCTCTGAACACGGAACAAGCGGAAGAGCCTAACAGTTTATGGGAAGGGCTTCCTTCATGATTCAGGTGCTCTCGGCTATCGGAGCCGCAGCTGTCTCGACAAAACAGCCTTCTATTCCCAAACAACGTAAGGCTGGGTAAAGCCTCCACCAGAGCGACTCGAGAAAGCAAGGTGATGAACTGGCACCTGAAGGCAGATTTTGCAAGTATGCTTCATGGTGACTTGGTGCCCGGCCCAGCATAAATCTGCGACTGCGTGCGTGTCTGTGTGCTTCTGTGTGCGGGCAGGCGGGCGGGTGTAGGCTCCGCACTTCGCAGCAGGCCGACCAGGTTCGAAGACCCTTCTCATGTCCTCCTCTGCGTACAGAGCTAGCCTCGGTCGTCAATATGTACTCATACTGGCAATGCTAGCACGGTTTGGACATGACTGGTTCTGCATCTGAGGTTTCGGATGCTTGTCGTCATCTTTCCGATTCACACTCGGACATCATCCGGAAGCGGGAGCATCCACCAGCATCATTGTATTCATCGCTGACAGAAGCACGCCAACGCGTATAGAAATTACTACTAGTCCAGCTTGCGGTCTCCTCCTTAAGGTCTTCTTGCTGCCATTGTTGACCGTCTGCGCACATTGCAAGTCTGGCGGCCAAGTGGCAGCTCATCACCATCAAACCATTCACGCAGCAGGTCGGTCGGCGAAATGCCGTGCCAACTTAGGCTGTATGGACCTCTTGTCACAACGTGATTCCGAAGCATTGGCGGGCAGGCACCTTGAGCAGCAGCCAACATGATGAAATTAACGGCCCTATTGAAGCAACGGTCTACCATCTCGCCTTCACAGATGAAGCCTAGAACGGCCAGGAGCAGGCGCGTGGCTTCTGCGAAAGTGCTTGCAGTGGGATCGGCACACATCTCCTGTGGCTTTCCCGCGCAATTCCACGAATCCAACAGACAGCATGACTTGCCGCACAGACGTATCATGCTATCATGTCGTTGGAGTCCCTGTGCGTTCCGTAGTGTGTTCGTCTTCCTCCCTCCGCTGTAGTTCCCTTTGCTGCCTTGACCTACCGACAGCAAGCAACTAAAAAAAAACATTACAAAACCTATCTGCGGCCGAAACATTCTGTCTTTCTTTCAAGAGTCGTCGTCGATAGTAGAAGTAGTGGTGGTGGTAGCAGTAGTAGTAGCAGCAGTAGTAGTAGCAGCAGTCGTAAGAGCAGTAGTAGTGGTAGTAGTAGTGGCAGTAGTAGTGGCAGTAGTAGTGGCAGTAGTAGTAGTCGTAGTAGTAGTAGTAGTAGCACGGTGTGATGGGAAAAGCAGTCCGATCTTCAACCAAGAACGTACAGTCAATCTTGCTGATCTTGGTCAGCAATTTTTTTCGCTCGGGGGGGCGGGNGTACCGCAATCTTGAAATCTTGCAATCTTGCACCGCTTGGACCACTTGGACCACTTGCACCACTTGTACCGCTTACGCCACTTGCACCATTTCTCTTCATGAAATAGTGCAAGAGGCGCAAGTGGTTCAAATGGCACAAGTTGTCCAAGTGGTCCAAGATTGCAAGATTTCAGGATTGCTGCCACCCCACCCCGTACTCATTACCAAGATAAAAAGATTGCAAGTTGGGAAAAATTGGCTACAATCCTGCCCCCCCCCCCAGACGCGCAAGCAAGATAACAAGATTAGCAAAATCTTGGCCCATTGGCGACCCACCCAAGATTTGCACAATTTTGTTCCCAAATAGCGGACCTGTTTTCCCAGCAGGTAGCAGTAGTAGTAGCAGTAGTCGTAGTAGGAGTAGTCGTCGTAGTGGTAGTGGTAGTGGTAGTGCTAGTGGTAGTGGTCGTGGTAGTGCTAGTGCTAGTGGTAGAGGTAGTGGTAGTGGTAGTAGTAGTAGTAGTAGTAGGAGAAGTAGATGTAGAAGTAGAAGTAGTAGTAGTAGTAGTAGTAGTAGTAGCAGCAGTAGTAGTACAAGCAGTAGTAGTAGGTCGTAGTAGTAGTAGTAGTAGTAGTTCGTAGTAGTAGTAGTAGTAGTAGGTAGTAGGTAGTAGGTAGTAGGTAGTAGGTAGTAGGAGCAGTAGTAGTAGTAGTCGTCGTGGTGGTGGTGGTAGTAGTAGTAGTAGTAGTAGTAGCAGTAGTTGTAGTGTCGCGTCGTCGTCGTAGTGGTAGTGGTAGTGGTCGTGGTCGTGGTCGTGGCAGTGGCAGTGGCAGTGGCAGTGGCAGTGGAAGTGGTAGTGGTAGTGGTAGTGGTAGTGGTAGTGGTGGTAGTGCTAGTAGTAGTAGTAGTAGTAGTAGTAGTAGTAGTACTGGTGGTGGCAGTAGCTCCTCCGTAAGTTGGCAACCGAGTGCTGTTGTGATTAGCTGCAGTGGCCGTGGCGGGCGCATTCCATCCGGTTGCCACGGCGTGTCTTGGGCTTGGGCTTCCCACCCAGGCCACGAAGGCCAGGCTTCCGGCATTCCCGGAGGAGCTCCGCTAGAAGACACTCCAGGGGCTCCGAGGAATGGCAGGGTGCCGGCAGTTGATCCAAGCGCCCGAGGCATCGGATACCAAGGCACGTCTCCGAACATATCCTGAGCGACGAGCCTACAACAAGAGAGTGGCCTTAGAACCTCGAGTTTGTATCCAAAGTGCGCATGGCACGGGAGGATGGTTGCCTCGCGGCATTTGTGAATCGAGACAATCCAATCGCAAGTTGAGGCGGCAGAATGTCCACACAATGTCTCTGCCTCCTGGCGACAGGTGTGTGACGGTGTGACCATTTCCTGCAGGCACAGCGATCACTGCTGCTCTGCTGGGAACATCGCAGCAGATGACTTCGCCAGCCTTGCCCCTGGCCATGGCCATAAGCGCCAGGTGGAGTTTGAGCCTGCACATGTGTTGCACATAGCCGCGCTTTCTCCTCGCGCATGCCTCCAAAGCCCTGACAAGCCAAGCTTCGTCAAAATCCATGTAGCACAAACATGACTTCGTTTGCAGTAGCGTCGCAGTTCTGGCGAGTGCTGGTGCCGTTGTCGCCGTCGCAGTTGTCGTTGTCACAGTAGAGCCGCAGCAGCAGCAGCGGTAGCATCAACTACTATCTCCTTTTTGTCGCGCTTATGTTCTGATATGGGAAAGCTCCATTGATTTTGTGGCATCTGGTGGTTTCTAACATCGGAGTTCTTGGGGACTTGAATTGTGCTTTGCAGCGGATCTACCAGGCCTGTCGGTGCTTCCACCCGTCTCGCAGCAATGTTTCGTCGAAAGTCTTGTCTGTTTCCGGGCGGATGGGTGGGACTTGTCTGTCAACTTTGCTTAAGCCCACACCGTAAATTTGCTTTGCGAGCAAACATTACCGGCTTTCTGAGAGGACAGTACGGGCTGACAAGAAAGGTTCATCAGTCCGTACGAGGGGCAACGACGGCAGCATGACACTGCCAAGTCAGGGGTAGCAACAGTCGTCCTCGGCGTAGTGGTAACAGTAACAGTAGCAGCAGCAGTAGCAGCAGCCGTAGCCGTAGCCGTAGCAGTCGCAGT
>BGNK01001098.1:5541-67229 GCA_003297005.1 Symbiodinium sp. clade A Y106 | reverse complement strand
CAGCAGCAGCCGCAGCCGTAGCCGTAGCCGTAGCAGTAGCCGTGGCCGTAGACGTGGCCGTAGCAGTAGCAGTAGCAGGAGCAGTAGCAGCAGCAGTCGCAGTAGCAGCATCAGCAGCAGCAGCCGGCGCCGGCGCCGCAGCCGCAGCAGTAGTAGCGGTAGCTGTAGCGGTCGCGGTAGCGGTAGCCGTAGCAGTAGCAGTAGCAGCAGTAGTAGTAGTAGTAGTGGTGGTAGACTTTCACAGTCCAAACATTCCAGCCTAACTCCCAAGAGGCCTGCTGGGCAATGGACGCAACGCGACGGTCCACACCAAAGCTCACCATGGACCCGACAGGGCAGCCTCGCCGACAGGCACGGTGATTCGTGGGAACTCAACATGCTTCACGTGGGTCCTTGAAGGCCATCGGATCATCACTGGGCCTTCTTGTGTTCCGGAACCGTGCCACGTTTGGTTCGATGCACGCCCGTTTGTCGCGCATCGTCGATAGCCCAAAAAACTGTATGAAGATCTGCGACTCGCTTGGTCTCTCACTGGGCACTGGCCGGAGCCTTGAACAGGGCTTAATTCTCGATCGCGAGAACAAGTGATAGTGCGGTGCTACCACACATAACCTGCGCACACTGTGTGCCCGCAACACGTCGGTCAGCTGTCTGTGTGTGTGTGTGTGCGTGCGTGCGTGGGTGCGTGTGTGGGTGTGTGTGTGTGTGTGTGTGTGCATGTGCATGGTGCATGGTGCATGGTGCATGTGCATGTGCGTGTGCGTGTGCGTGTGCGTGTGCGTGTGCGTGTGNGTGTGGGTGTGGGTGTGGGTGTGGGTGTGGGTGTGGGTGTGGGTGTGGGTGTGGGTGTGTGTGTGTGTGTGTGTGTGTGTGTCTGTGTCTGCGTGTGTGCTGTGTGTGGTGTGTAGTGTGTTGGGTATTGTGTGCTGTGTATTGGGTGCTGCGTGTTGCGTCTTGCGTGTTACGTGTGGTGTGTGCGTGCATGCGTATGTGTGCGTGTGCATCGCGTTGTGTGTGTATTGTGTTGTGTGTATTGTGCTGAGCGTATTGGGCGTATTGTGTTGTGTGTGTGTATTGCGTTGTGTGTATTGGTTGAGTGTATTGTGCTGCGTGTACTGTGTTGTGTGTTGCATGTTGCATGTTGTGTGTTTTGTGTTGCGTGTTGTGTGTGTTTTGTTTTGCGTGTATTGTGTTGTGTGTTGCGTTTTGTGTGTTGTGTGTTGCGTGTTGTGTGTTGTGTGTTGTGTGTGTGTGTTGCGTTGTGTGTTGTGTGTCGTGTGTCGTGTGTGGTGTGTTGTGTGTTTTGTGTTTTGTGTTGTGTGTTGTGTGTTGTGTGATGCGCGTTGTGTGTTCCGTGTTGCGTGTTGTATGTTGCAGGTTGTGTGGTGTGTGTGTGTGTGTGTGGGTGGGTGTTGGGTGTTGGGTGTTGCATGTTGCGTGTTGCGTGTTGCGTGTTGCGTGTTGCGTGTTGCTTGTTGTGTGTGTGTGTGTGCGGCGTAAACGCCTGGACATGGCGTCTGCTCGTGAGCAGGGGGGCCGGGCACGGCATCAGATTTCGGACCGTGCCTGACAAAGCCAGGGAATCTGATGGGAAGCAAGGGCTGATCACACAGACGCTGTTGTTTCTGTAGTTGGCCTCCAGTGAAACTGCACAGTTGCTGCAATCTGTCGTCGTCTCGTCCGGTCTGTCGCCCGTCGCATTTCAATCGTGCTGAGCCAAGGTGTGCGTTGTTCTGGAGTAACCGACATGGGGCCAGATCACAGTGGGCAAAAGCCCAAGCCCGCGATCGCGGACGTAGACACCAATGCTGCCAACTGAAATTCACTGTGTCAATCATCATCATCATTTATTCTAGGCTCACTTTCCGAAGCTGTCCGATGCCTTTCATTTTGTTCATTCTGAAGCTGACGCAACCACGTGGTCTCTCAAACGTCGGAAGTGCATGTGTGCTGCTATTTCAAAGGGTTGCTGGGTTTTCAGGTGGCTCGACTCAGGCAGGTTTGCAGGCATTGAGGGCTCGCTAGTGTGCCGCCAGCTGTGCGAGTGACCTGTTTGCAGTGACATGCTGCGACATGCTTACAGCACGAAGCCATGTTCCAGGTTCAAGGCAGTTGTTTGAGCGTCTTGATGTGCAAAGAAATGTATGGCTAGATCTTGGATGCTCAAATGCCGAACTTGAAATTTCTTACCTGGCTGTTTTAGGATGCTGTACGACCTCCGCTTGGGTCAGTCAATTCCTCCATGTTACACCTTTAGGCATTCTGGGCGAAAGCGGCAAGGACATCAACTCAATTCCAGTACTGAGCAGTAGATGCTTATGAATCCCTGGATTCCTGCATGGCGGTCGCTGGCTTCAACTCCTCCTTCCCATGGCTCGAATGCACGGTTGTCAGAACACTCCAGCACAACGACGCTTCAAATATTCCTGCTACTGCCGTTGCATCATGTCACGGCACTGTTGCTGAACAAGCCTTTTGCGTACTTAGTACTGTCATTGGTGCTAGCCGCTGAGGCCCTAGAGCAATCAACATGGTGTAGCAGAATGGCTGCTGCATGACTCAGGTGACGCAGCGAACTCAGCCGAACTTCAGCCTGTCTTCGATTCTGGGTACATTGCACATTGCGCCCAGTTCCTCCCACCGGGAGGGAGACCTGGCAGTCACGGGATGCCTTCAGGGGTTCTTGCGAAAGCTGATAGACTTTTCTATTCTTGCGTCGCTGGTGGCTCGCACCTTTGGATCCATCCAGGTCTTGAGCTTTGAGAACACCGCACGCACGAACTCGCCGTAAGACTGAGATCACGGGGGAGGCATCGAGGGGCAGGGTTTCTGGGCCAGGTGGCTGCTACATGCATGCGGAACATCGTCAATCTCAACTTTTCTCAAGAAGGCCTCGGAGATTGGGGGCGGCTGTCTTTGGCCGGCACGCCGACGGAGAGTGATTCCTTCCAGAACCCGCGTGAAGCTCCGATCCGACGTCGGTTCTGCCTGAGATGAAGCCTACCGGTGAAACGAGCCGTTTGCAGGCGATTCCATGCACTGTGTTGCAGTATGGAGTAAATCTGAGTCGTCATGTGCTGCAGCTTTTCGTCTGCACGAGGTAGTACCGGCAAATTGTGATCTTCACCACATTCTCAGCCAATGAACGTGCCATTGCCGAACGATCGGATGTGGAGTTCTTACCATTGACCTCAATGATCCTGTCATGTGGCATGAGGTAAGTTCGACCATCCGCCTTGTTCATCCGACTCATTGCTCCATCAGCTTCTATTTTCTTAACGAGAATCGAAGGCGTGGCCCTGCTTGCGGCGAGTCCAATGCCTAGCAGAGATCCCTGTCGATCGATCGTAAACTCAGACTTCTCGGGGTGCTTGAAAGAGAGCGTCACTGACGAATCCGTGCTGGACTGTGCCATTTGGAGCTGGTTCGGCAAATCTTGAGACTTTAAGACCAAAGTGCCGTTCACGGCGATGACCTGGTCGAAAGGCCGAATTTGCTGATGAGCCGGAAGGCCTTCCTTGTTGTTGTGGGCTTCGACGAGCCCCGAGGCACGGACAACACTCACGATGCACACGTCTGAGTCAACCATGTCAAACTCCAAGCCAAGGAGCTGCCCTTCTCGAAAGTCGAAGCTCACGTTGAATAATCCCGGAATCTCAGCCTGATCAAACTGGAAACGCGGCAATACTGCCTTCGCCTCGGAGGACGGGGCTGTGGGTTCCGCAGGGCCAAGATCACGTGAATCAAGCGCAGGTGCAGGACACACCACTTGCAGGTCCTTATATTCATCCTTGCCAGGGCTGCCAGGGCTGCCAGGGCCGGGCAGGAGGACGGGGGCCAGTGAACTCTCAGTCACCACTCGCTGGACCGTGGTTCCAGGGTCTTCCGAGTAAGTGCAACACGCTGGGCACAGGTCAAAAAACATGGCGGCCAGGCCCTGAGGCTAATACTTCAGCTTGCACCGAACGAAGATCGCGCGGACATGCACTCTGTTCAGCTGGTAGGAACCCTGAGCCGCACCGAGCATCGAGCCAAGCGGCCGCTTCTGTCTTTGTCCATCCTCAGCTGTGCCGAGATTGAAGAAACTCTAGGGATGCCGTGGCTCAGTCACGCGCTCCATAAAAAAGCGTGTCCAGCTGCAAGCGGTGTCCTTTGCATTACTCCAACTCTTGCTGTACTCTTCGCGAAACCAAATGCACGTGCAGGTGTTGGCTGCGTATTGGCGCGAAGGCCGTTCAGGAACTGCAAAATACACGAGAACTGACATCGAGCCGTAAGCAAGCAGAGCTACCGAAGATGCCCCGAAGCTATAGAAGGCTTTATGAGGATGGTTGCAGACCGACCCTCATCTCATGCACCTCCCGTTTATGGGTCTTCCCCCTGTCGTCGTGGAAATTCGACAAGCTTGCTACCCCCGACTACCCGTGTCCGACCGCCCCACTTCGATCTTCCGCTCAACCCTGAACCGTGGATCGCTGCCAGTCCAGGGAATCGTTCTGGTCAAGCGAGACTGACTGATGAGACGATCGAATTGGTGCCTTCGTGCCCCTCGCAGCCTCGCGCTGGCAGGCCGGCTAGAATCTCAGGTCATGTACGCTCTCACAACTCGGACTGGTCTCAATGCTAAGATTTGGGGAGATCCAAATCTCGGTCGATATCTCTTTATAGCATCTAGACGTCTCAGCCCCATTATCCCAGTCATAGTGAAGGAACCACCAGAAGTTGGACTCTAGACTCATAACTCAGTTTTTTTGCATTCGCTGGTCGCCTCGACCTTAAGTGATGCTGTAAGCGGAAAGGAATGGTTGCAACTGGCGATGAGTACTCTCTTTCTTTGCTTTGCTTTGCAGCCCGCGCGTCCACGAAACCGTTCTGGCGGAGTGGGCTCTGCTGTTCACGGAACTGTCTTGCAATGGCCTGTAAGCAACGAGAGCCCGCCAGCACCAGCATGATCTTCTTCGCCGGGGCATGAGGGGTGTCTGAAGCCCCTCGGCCGCGTAGGCCCCCCGATGTTTATGGGGGCTTTGGAGGTGCGTGAAACTGTTTGCTTTCCCCTGACGTCTCTTGCTGTGAGAACATTTAGGCGTGCACGCAAACACGATTAATATATGCATGACCGGCTGTCTAAATGAATATATATTATTGTTTGTACGTCAGGCAGCTGCAAACGACATTGTCAGACACACTGCATGGGGTCAGCATGATCTCTCTATCTCTCTTTCTTTCACCAGGATTGAGGGCGCATCTTCGTGGGGGACGCCTGTCTGTTGGCGGAACTGTTTGCTTTGCTCTGGGGCTAGGAGGATGGGCAGACCCCATCCCCCGCTCTGTCGAGCGGCCCCATCCCGTCATTTTGAAAGGATGGGCTTGGCTTTACAGTAGAAGGAGTCGTGGTGAAGCGACGAGAAGGCGGGTGCCCGGGGTGTCTGCGAACGAGCCTTAAAGCAGAATACACACCAACGGTGGAACAACTCACCAGAACTTTCACAACGCGTGTTCTCGGGTCACCCTGGCCTTCTCACTGTGTGGGCGTGTGCCCTGAAACAAAGGCTGGTTCTCCTACTCAACCCACCTGGCGGAACTGTCTCTCTCTCTCTCTCTCTGGCTTGCTTCAGCTCTGAGGAGGAAAGGCTTCTGTCTCTCTCTCTCTCTCTGGGCATGAGGAGCTGGTCCAGCTTCTCGGGCCTGAGGGCCTCTCTCTCTCCCTCTTCTCTGGCCCTGGCGCTTGCCCTAGACGGGGAGCAACCTGCTCCTTACCTCTGGTCCGCCTCCAGTATGTGAGGGTGTTCCCCCAAGCAAGTCACAGGCGCAGGAAACCAAAGCGCATGCACCCCCACAACCTGAAAGACGCCCAGCTGGGAAAAACAAGCACTCAAAGGAGGGTCTTCGAACTGCTCGGCTTCAGTTTTTTTCTCCCCACCCGCCGAGCTGACAAAGTCGCACCGCAGGTAACTCGTCCGAACAAGACTGTAAAGAGAGGCACAAGCCCCAGGTCTGGAGGGGATCGCATTCTCCCATCGGAGAACAACCACAACTGACACCTGCACTCACAATGCGACCCTCCCAAAGCCGAACTCGCCGTTCTACGTTCCGGTTGCAGGACCAGGAGTACATTATCCTCTCGCAACGGCCAGGGAGTCAGACACGAACTACGACCCAGCTGTGCCCATTGCAGCACCGGCTACTGACACTGCCCCCGGCATGCCTTAGCACATGCTCCGAATAGCGGATTCTCCCAGGGATCGGGTAGGTTTGGATGGCTCAGCGGCCCGTCTTGAAAAGAAACTAGGAGTGTGCAGTGTGCTCCCCCGCGATTTTTGGAAATGATTTTTGTTTAGCCTCCCACCTGGCTCGGCCCCAAAAGTGTGCTTAGCCCTTACAAAAGCAGAGTCTATCCCTCCACGATCTTTGAGGTCAGAATTTTGGTGCATCACATTGGCCACATTTCACATGACGCAGAGTCCTCTGTCTCTATCCTGAAAATTTCACGTGCTTCCAGGCTTCCCATGCCAGCTCATTGTACCGATTGCTGGGGGCACTCTATACAGTCAGAGAACTCTTTGGGTGGGGCTGGTGCATGCAGTCATGCAGACCGACCCTCGTCTATCATGCAGAACTACCAGCATCCATGCAGAATAAATTCCACGCATTCATCAAATTCCGACCATTCATCATGCAGAACAAATGGTGACAACGCAGGAATGCATGGCCCCCATGCAGAATAACATAAATTTGCCCGTGAGGAAAAGGAGGGTGCGATGCTACGAGCGAATCGTGCAAACCCTCGTCCCTTTCAAGAATGTGCAGTTAAAGGTTCTTGCCACCCACAGACGGAGAGGACCCGGATGGCTCCTGCCGCCCGTCATGGAATTTACCTGGTTGGAGAAACAGCCTGAAGTCGGGATGGCTGGGGTTCCCCGGCAGGTCCTGCACCTGCTGCCGCAAAGTCTGTGAAGGATCAGGGAGCTGTATCCGATGTCCAAAAAGCAAGATCTTCTGGTCTTCATTAGGGCAAAGGGGCTTGTCAGGCCCCTCGGCCACATGGGCCCCACACTGCTATGGGGGCTTTGAAAGGGTGTGATACTGCGATTGGTGTTTCCTCGAGATTGAAGCAAATTGGGTTTCACATACAGTTCTACGGGGACATCGACCGTTATTGGAAACTGGCTTGCCTTCCTTTCTTTCTGCCGGGCTTAGGGGTCGTCTCGCGACCCTCAGGCACTTGGCCCGCCCGACCACCCTTCTGTTTATTGAGTGGTCGGCTTTGGGGTATTCCAGGCTATGGTACAAAACAACTGAGTGGGATCCGTTTTTCCGAGTTGTCACCCCCTCCCTGAACACTAAACAAGCACACAACCCCCGCCTCGTCCCCGTGCCCCTATGACTATCAACCGTGATTCCAACTCGGTGTTTGTACGGATTATTCCCCCAAGCAGTGGAAAGCAGGCCTGTTCGAGTATCGCAAAGCAAGAACCCCCCCCCTCCCCCCCTCCCCCCCCGCCCGGCCCTTANCCCCGCCCCCCTTTCCCCCCCATCAGGAGTTCGAGGACTGCAGCGATGAAGATGAGATTGGCCATCTGGGAACATTTTCCCATTGATATGTCGAAGGTAGAAGCGGACACCAGACATTGAGAGAGAGTGAAAAGAGTGAAGCGAGGAAGGAACAGATCAGAGTCAATAAGGACGCAGTGTTTGTCTTGCAGAAGGATTGTCAGCTCAGTGAGGTTTTTGCGCGTAGTCAGGAGTCGATTGAGGATTCATTCCCACATTGCTTGAAGCCTTGGTGTTGTGACCAATGCTCTTCGGATCTTGAAGATTGTCGTTTCGATCATTGTTCGGATTCCGAGTCATTGCCACATGCTAAGGAAGATGGTTCGGCAGCCTGCACACTTGTTGAACTCATTGGTCGAGCTTGCTTGAGAGTAGAGTCTGAGATTGCTCAACATGATCTTTGAGTCTGCTACTGTTTCATTGAGATCAAGAATTCGTTCCATCTGCGTGCTTGTCACTGTTGTGCTTGCTGTTACTCTCTTTAGGGATTGTTGCTTATTGACTCATTGAAGGCAGAGATTCTATTTTACACGCCATGCGCACATAGGCGTGAGATCGAGGATGCCTGCGCAAGTAAGAAGTCAAAATTGTCCGATGAGTTGACCTCTTTGTGGTATGAGTCCTTGCTGATTGATGTTCAACGCATGATTCACCTCATCAGGCTTGTCGTTGTCATTCATGGATATTCGATTGCCCAAGCTCAGATGATTCTCGACGAAGTTTGTCAGATTGCAGAAACGCTCGATTCCAACGCGGCGATTGCCATGGGATCGTTCTGTCTCAACGTTGCTTCTGGTCATGAAGCCTCAATTCTCGTTGCGAATGTGAGGGGCGGGGAGGGGGAAGGGTGNGGGGGGGTCGCGGCGAGAACAAGGCAGAAGTACTTCCGCAATTGCGGTCGAATTCCCCCTCCCAGTGCATGTCGGCATGGGGCAAGGGAGGTGCTAATTAGCTGGTAGTAGATGGATCGGACTTCGTCGTTTAACGACGCAGCTGCAACGAATTGGCAACGAAAGGAGAGGTAGTGACGGTTTCACAGAAGGACAGAGGTAAGTAGCAGTGGTTCCCCCGCCCTTCAAGGTAAGAACAACAGCTCAACAAAACACATGCAGGTCATAAGGACAGGCGGGTTCCCAGCAATTTTTACAAGGGTCTGCGTTTCGTCGAGTAGCGACAGAATGTGACAAACGGTGCCCCCTAGAGGGTTCACTACAGCACAGAATGCAACACCCCCGGCAGAAGGTAACAAAGTAGCGTAAGGACGCACCAAAAATATTTTCCCACAGCGTTCACTCACTGGTCTTCAGAACACGCGCTTCTGGTAGCACTCCCCCTCCATCGCAACGCGGACATATGTTCTTGTACTTGTCGCACTTGCCAGCTCAAGTTGGGAGTTAGGCTTGCTCTCGGCCGTCCCCCGCGCACGGTGTCTGTCTCGTCCTCTTCAGCGGTCGCTCTTGTCACACGGGAGCTCGGTCCAGGCTCCCCTTTTGGTTCGTTGGGCTTCAGTGCCCCCAACCGGTTGCGCCATTGCGGCGGCTCCCCCACAGGTTCGTTGGGTCTTTGTGCCATGTGCCCTGCAATTTCCCCCCTGTCTGAGGGCCTGCCCGCGGGTCCCCATGGCCATTGGTCTTCTGTGACGTCTTCCGCTTCCCTCTCTGTTGGCTTCGCGACTTCGCTGTCACTGTCGTCGTCATCTCCCCCCCAGTCGGGCGGTGTGTCTTCCGAACCACTGGCATCCCTTCTCCCACTCGGCAACACTGTCCCCTCAGCTGCTCTTCTCTTTGCCTCTTTCGAATCTTCTTGCGAAGCTTCCAGGCCTTTTGGAGCATCTCCCCCACTTTGTCCGGGTAGTGCATGACGTAGGCCCTGTTCTCGTCCGCTATTCTCGGCATGTAGCGGTCGACTATCTGCACCAACCGGTCAGCTTGCTCCCCCACTCTGTAGCGTTCGGAGAAGCGCTGCTGGTAGAGCTCGTAGCCTGCCTTGTCCTCTCTGTTGAGGGGCTCCCCCGTTTGAGCGTCTTTGTAGCCTCCTTCTTCGCAGGTTGCGATCTGTCTGGAGATCCATTTATCTTCCGCTGTCGGCCGCTGTCGGTTCACAGAGTAGGTGGAGTCCCCCCTGGTGAGGAACCGTTTGCATCCCCGCCCGCTGCTGTTGTAGCTGGTGGCGGTTGTAGGGATGTGGTTGCATCCCTCCCTGCTGCTATCGGAGCGGGCGGCGGCTGTGCCGGGTGCAGTCTGCATTCTGGGTCCTCGTGCACGTGGACCTTTCGGAATCCCGTCTGGCAGACGCCCCCTCCAAACCTGCTCAGCTTACATTGTTGCCCCCTTCGGGCCGCCATAGCGTAGTTCACTCTGCACTACGTCCCCCTTCCTGCCACAGTCACGATCTCTGAGGTCACAAAGTCCCCCACCCAGTCGTGAGGTAGAGGTCGCGAACCTTGGTCCTCTGAAAACGGAAACCAGGTCGCCGTCACTGAGGAAGTGCTGCAAACTTGCCTTCTGTGATTATGGCTCCCTCAGGACGCGGGCCGGACTAGTTACTTGCAAAGAGGACCTGGGCGGGCCGAGGGGAGTTCCAGAGGCAGTCAGGAACTTCCCTCCCCCCCCAAAGGCCCCCCTTGAGCTGGCGTGGATCAGGTCGTCTTCGGAGTCGCTGTAGGCACCTTGAGCCAAAATGGCTACGGTTTCCTCTCCGTCTCCCTCCTTCTTTGGGCCATGCCGTTCCCCGCTCTTTGCAGCGGGCCTGTTGCTTCTCCAGAAAAGCTTCTCTGCGTGACACAGGATGTTCAAAAGGGAGTTCGCTTTCTGGGGCTGTCCCTGACGAACGACAAACAAATGAAAAAGCAAGACATCTCTCTGCCCTCCCTCGCTGCCTCTCTCTCTGCCTGCCTGCCTGCCTGCCTTCCTCCTTCCTTCGCGCGCGCGGCCAGGTGCGAGCCTAATCGCTTGGCTCTCGCGCCATGCCCTCTCCCTCGCGGACACGAGTCGCTCAAGTGATCTATCAGGAGCTATCCGATTGAAACCCAGGGCTGGAGCATTGACTTTGGCACCACCCTGCCACGCTGCTGCCTCACCTTGACAGATGAGCCTATGCTCTGAGCCGGTTGCAGCCACGCTGGGCTCGTGGCATGCACTGGCGACACTGAGGTAGCCCTTGTCGATGTAGTAGGATGACAATGCTCGCCTGGCCATGCAGCCGTGATCAACCGTACTCCACGGACTTGAAACGAACGGCCTTGAAAGTAGAATATGCTAACGGCCGTTGGCCCGTTGGTAAGGGATGATCGGATAATTACATAGTTCATCATGGTATATCATGGTTCCCCTTTTCTCTCACCCAGTCTCCCAGGCCCAGGTTCTTCTGAGCTCCGGGCTCCAAGGCCTGAGCCACACCACGCACCTCCGCGCCGGACCGCTCGGACACGGGCGGCAACCTCACAACACAGAGCACACGCAAAGCCCACATCCAGGCGTACGGACTCCGGACAGGCCTAGGCCTAGAAAGCAGCTCCCCAAGAACGGCTCGTCCAGCAAAGGGCCCGGCGACGACTTGGCCGGGGCTCTTTGCTTTTGTTCTTTGAAGCTAGCATCGGCCTGCTGCCAAGCAGAGATCCAGGCAAAGACATGAAACCCTCAACAGCGACAGAACAACCATGCTCAGCTCATCTCAGCTCAAAACGCTCCATCTTCGCATGAACACCTATGGCCAAAGCTCTACTTCGACATGTTACTCGACATAACGACGAAGACTGTCTAAGGTCCGTGCCATGAACCGGTGCACAGGGACCTCGATGCTGCCCGTGTCGTCCAAGGCCTTCACAGCACTTCCTGTCTCCGTCCGATCCGGCCAAGCAGCTTGCTTTGTCTGCCTTCCAAAGTCCCTGCCTTAGCAGCAGCAAGCTAGAATGCACGTAGGGCCCTTTGCTTGTACACATTTAGCCATGCTCTGAGAATCTGGCAACTCGCGCTCTTTCACATCACGGGTCGGTACTCTCAGGCAAGGATAGGTTCCACGGACCTCTTGCATTGTCGAGCTTGCGTTGAGTCTTGGTGGCGTCTGGCAACTCTGCCAAGGTTTCGACACACTGTACCAGTTCATCGAAAGAGAGATTGCCACTTCCATCTGCATCGATCTGGTTGAAGATCTTGAACCTCAATAACTTGCGTAACTCACGACCGATTGGAACAGGGCTAGACCGGGAGCACCAATTGCCACCCGCGCGGTGCCACTTGTGAGCTGCCTGGTTCAGCACACCAACCTGGGCCAGTCATGTGCTGAGCAGATCTGAGTGATCAAAGGGAGCAACGGGGACAAGGGCCACTCGCCAAATTTCATCATCGGTCAGATCCGGCCTCGTGGAAATGCGGCATCACAATACGGAACTACAGCAGAGGCTTAGAGGGGCCAGCCACTGGCTAAGTTCGATCTTGTACATGAGCCGCCTGTTTAGAGGCTAGAGCTTCAAGCAGTCTGGCACTCGGGCGCATGTGACCCAGTGCACCAAGGCAGCTGCCCAAACTCCTCCACTGATGCCTGCCCGCTGTTATCTTCATCAAGTCTCCGCCAGAAGACTCGAAGCCTCTGTTCTGTCGCGACAGCACATTTGTTTCGGGGGTACGGCTTGCACTGACACCATGTGTAGACCGAACCGTAGGCAGAACTCCATGCAAAGGGGGCCCGGCTCGTACCGCGACACCGGCGCTTTCAGCTTCCTCCGTGCCTCAGCAAAAATCCGCTTGCCAAGGCTTGCCTTGGTTGGAGCATTCGCATTCCTTGAGGCACGCTGCTTTCTATTTCTCGCTTGCGAAGTGAAACGGACGTGAAACGATTTCACCACCTTCGCTGTCAGGACTTCGGGTCCCAGGAGTACACGTCGCCGACCTGCTGGGGACTTCTTATGGACCACACGATACTAGTTCAATACGAGGAACCGCCTTCGCCCTGGGCACCAGGGAGTCCAGAATGCGGCGTCGAGTCGAATCCAGAGTGCGCGCCTCAAGACGAGGGTGTCTATGGTTAAGCTGTGAAAGAAGTACAGGCAGTACACACGACTTGTTGACCAGAGTCACTGAAAAGCAGGAACGTCAAGCATGCCAGGTGCAGCAAGGAGGCATACACTCCGGTCCTTGGGCTGAGCTGCAAATGCTTGCTGCAAAGGCAGCGGCGTATTACAACACTCCAGCATGCTGGGGGCTCTACTTGACGCAGTGGCCTCGGAAGGCATCTTTGGAGGATTTCAACCGCTTTTGCCAGTGTTCACGGCGCTCTTTCGCCTCCTGACATCGGAGAAGGAAAGATGGAAGAAGCTTCGTGTTGACGTGGTTTTCATCCACACAGCAGACTCTCTCTCTCACACACGCACGTGTCCTGCAAGGCCTGCCGCTCCCGCATAACAGCCCTCTCCCACTGCATCGCCGTAGAGCGAAGCATCTCGCGGCAGTCTGTGCGGACCTGCGGTTGCGAAACCATGTACCTTCAACTCAGCCAAGGCATCCAAAGTCAAACGAAGCCCACCTTCGCGAGCCGAAGATCGAGCTGCTGCTTTGCACAAGCAGCTGCCTGGGCCTTGAGACAGAAGGTCCACTGCGCAAATGGAATCCAGAAACCAACGACATCTGATTCCAGGAACTGGAACAGCACATGAGGACGCAACAAGTCGCTGACGAGCTTTACGTACTTCCTGCCTCAACGCCTCCTCACCACAGGAGCGCAAGTTTAGCTATGAACCTGAGGGCCTGAGTGTGCCTGAGTGCTTGGCGCACATCCCTAGCAGCCGAAGATGTATGCAGAATCTGACAAAACCAGCACTGCCGGAGAGACAATGTCCATCGTCCCGGCACGGTAAATTCGAGCAAGCGAGTTTACGGCGGCGACATCACGCCACTGATCCGGGTCGGACCTCTGTCTCGTTCTCTGGCTTTTGCCTTTCGCTTCGCTCGTTTTGTTCTCGCTAAAACTCATTCGAATTGGCCTCGCTGAGGTGGAACTGTCTCGCACCAACTGACTTGTTGCGTCGGCTGCATTGCACGTTTCGTTCGATCGCCCATCTCCCTCGCTCTGCTGGCTCTGCTCGGTGACCTGGCCACTTCTTCGGTCTTGAGCACCTCTTGCCTTTGCTCTCCGCCCTCTTCTCAAAAGTTAGCCGTTGTGGTTCCCAGCTGCCATTTAAACTACCAATCATCGGCAACTGCCCGGCGAAATCGAAGTCGTTCCGTTGCAATGCTACCGGGCAACTATCCTTGCTTGGGTCTTTGTTTGCTCTTGTATATCGACCCACAAAGGCAGAAAGTCAAGATGTGGCCTTTCGGAAAGTTCCTATTGTATGGTCAGCCGGTAAGCTAGACAGAGCACCTTTTTTCCTCCGAGCTTGCCTACTGCAGCAGCAGCCTTCTCCCACGCAGAATCACAACAGGTTTCTTTCAGAAGCTGTATAATACCAGATCGGGTGCGAAATCGGGCAGCCTGACACCTGGAAATGGCTCAAGCACTGGTGGCTCCAAAGTCTCCAGCTAGATGCTCACTACTCACTCATTCCAGCACGCCCCGCCGCGATCCATTCTCGAGCGACTTGTGGATCTGATGGGCAAAACCGTCCAACATTCCCGAGAATGCCTCGGTAGCCAAGTGCCGCACACGTAGCAATAGATACCAACAGGACAAGTACATGCCTACCAACTCGATATTGCGTCACCTAAGCTGCTTCACCAGCCTGCTTTTGCAAACAGTGTTGGGTCAGGGTGCAAAAATGCCCCCAAGGATAGCACAACACTCTGTGAAGAAATGGAACAAGCTCTTCCGGCTGCTGGTCACACGAACCTCAAACGGCGTGAAATCATAGCTCATCCAAATCCCTGTCGTCGCAACTTCGTGGCCAGGATGTGTCGCATCGACGGCTTTCACATACTCCGTGACACTATACTGGTGCCCCGCAATCTCGTCAGACCCATCCTCGAGGTATCGAGTCGGTATGACATGGACATCGTACTGATGGTGCTCGGACAAAGGTGGCTGATGGCTCGACTTATGTCTGCCGTCGAGCACCCGAACCAGGCCTGGAAAGTCCGGGCCGAAGGAAAGGTTGTGGATGTGGTGCGTGAAATCGGCACCAACTGTCAGCTCCGCCACACTGGTCGCACGTACCAGATCTCGTCTGATGCGTTGGCTTATGCCGACGTGCAGCGTGGCAGGGACTTTGCGAACGTGAAGGTTTGCCTTCAGACGGCAGCCTTCACCTATCTGTGCAGCTGTCCGCTGGTATGCCTCATCTATGCACTGAGAAAATATGTAATCATCGGGTCGGTCATCCCATCCATGATTCAGAAAAGCCTCCCGAACCTCTTTGCAGGAATTACAGCAGGAATCCTCATCGAATAGGCTCTGAAAGCACGAGGGACACCGGAAGCGTGTGGAAGAGTGATTCGCTTTAGCTTGCTGGTCTCGGAAGACCGTCGCCAAGTCTGCGGGCGTCATGGCCACGTTTTGGAGACCGTCGCGGATGGGCTTGCCAATAACTTCTCCTGTTGATGTCAACCGCTCCTTGAAGATTTCATGTGCGACATGCATTACGTTGTTCTGTTTAGGGTCCAGAAGATTTACACCCAACACCGAGCACGGCAAGGAAGAAAAGGTAACGTCCAAGGACATGTTCAAATACTTTCGCTCCTGGCTCTGGTCAATTAGCATTTCATCCTTTGTCTCCAGCGTCAAGAAGTAGCGCAGCTCAGAAAGGAAAAGCGCAGCTACTAAGCAGATAGATCCGATGGAGATGTAACCTCCTACTGCCGTCTTCACTTGGAACTCTTGTACCGGTCTCGCGAAGGCATCAAAAGACTTCATGCAAAAGAGCAGCTTTTGGACCCTTTGGACCCTGGTCTGGCCATGTAATTGGGCAACAATCAAACTAAAGGCTGCGTGGTCATCGTGCGAGCCAGCACTGCGGAGCCAAGGCCACAGGGCTTACAACAACGACAATTCAAGCATCACGAAACTACATCCAGACAGGCAGCAGTGAGATGTGTCAGAGCTGCCAGGGCAGCAAGCGCTCCTGGTTGCTGCGCTCCTGGGACTCGATCTGCCGCAATTCCAAGGTGAGCTGCCGCTGGGCCTGCTGGTCTGCTAGCGTGCAATCTGCAAACACGAGGTTTGACTGTTTTGACCATTCAACTTGACAGCCAATGAGGCTCTGCTCAATCTACATCCTCATGCGCCCCTTTGTCTCCAGTTCCCTCAACCAGGCGCCTCAAGCAAACGCTGATCCTTCTCGGAACTCTGGGCAGCCAGGGCGGTGTCGATGCCGTGACGGCGCTCCTTGATATGCCTTTGATGTGCATTTGTTTGGGCTTGCCCTGAAAACTATTCTGCGATGCAGGGCTTCGTGAGTAAAGGTCAGCTATCAAACAGAGAACATTGAAATAACTGTTTTTCCAACAGCACGACAACTAGGCCTGAGCGAATCTTGCCGTCCCCGCATCGCCATGAAGGAAAAACATAAGAATGACCCGTTCTCCACGCTGTCTGGAAGTGCTCTTGCCGTAACAACACTACAGTGGAGGAAAAGCCCTCCGGCAAAAAAACACACAGTGATTGCATGACGGAGAATACTTCTGTGAAACCTTCGCAGCTGGGTTGAAAGGTAGAACGTTGAAAGAACAGGTAAGCGTTTTTGGGCAATCCGGACTTTCATGGTTAATCTTGCCACAGACATGGAATCGTGTAACTCGTCCAGCTTTGCATAGTGAGACTCTTCTTGGCGCTGCGCGCTGTTCGCTTGTAAGCAACGTTGTGTTGCAATGAATGGGTGTGCGACAAACTTCAGCTGTCCTTGTTTCTGTTTTCTCAAACTGCCTCTACACCAGCAAGCCGAAGTCTTTCTGACATCACTGTTTCTCGATAAGTTAGGCCGGCCAGGCATGGGCACAGATTCTACTGTCGACAAAACATGAATGCAGTGAACTCAGCGAACCAACTTGTCTCAACAAACAAGGTTTACAGAGGGCAAGAAGAAGCACTGCATCACGACGTCACTACATGCTACCTAGACTATGCTTACGCCGGAACAGAGGTAGAGGGTCGATGATCCAATCCAGCTCCTCGGCTGTATGTTGCCATTCAGCTCTTCTTAATGCAGAACAATCTCCTCTCCATACCCCTAAGCAACGGAGCCTTGCGGCTCTCTCCCTGAGGCGGCTGTGAGATCAAGGCATCATCCGATTTCATGCAATTTGCCAAATTGTATAAGCACTCGTTGCGTGGCCAACCCAAGTTCACGTTCAAACATCGACTGCATGGTCCAAGAACTGGCCGCTCGAACCAGCCACACACACGCACAGACGTATGTAGAGGATACGTCCAAATCACAAAATAGACATCGTATGTGTGTATATAGATAGATAGATAGATAGATAGGTAGATATAGCATAACACCCATGTAAAGATACACGTGCGTATGTGTATCACTTGCACTTACATATACACACCATGCAGGTACATACATCTGCGCATTGGCATATACATATATATATATATATTCATATATACATACACATACACATAAACATAGACATACATGTATACACATAAACAGTCATATACACATACAATACATATACATATACATATACATATACATATACATACACAAAGAAACAGACATGGACATAGACATATGTATGTATGTACATCTGTTTGTTTGTAGGTAGGTAAGTGTGTGTATACTGTGTACACACACATGCAGTCATGAATCTGTATATATATATATATATATGGAAGTATACATGAGCACTTCACCAAGCCGCTGCTATGCCCCATCTACGTCTGGATCAGTTATAATACTCACCATTGCGATTCCAGCATTCCCGACGGATGGTCCTTGCCTCTCCCTGCAGATGCACCGTCGGATCTTGCCAACTTTTGCTTTCGGAGGGAGGGGTGTTGAGAGCGACAAATTTCTCCAGAACCTGTAGCATGAACCTACCTTTCAACATAGTGGAGGCCCTGCCCCGAGCTTTATAGCCTGGGCTCCTTGCTCACGCAGGCTCTGGAGCTCTGCAGCAAAGTGAGCTTCCTCGTCCTTTTGCCGCTGAACCTCGTGAGACTAGACACGCAGGGGAAGGTGCCCTGAACTCCACCCTGTTACACCTGCCTCTTCGTAAACGGCACGTTGTATCTGTTCCTTTTCCGCAACGTATGCCTCGATCATGGCCTCCAAATCTTTGTCCGCCTTCGGGGGCTCAGGACATGTCTCTCGTCTTGTCTCGGCACGCACTGACCCGAGCCTGTGCTGTGGCCTTCTCTCGATTCAGCCGATAAGCCTCCGGGTCCAGCAATGCGGCCGTGGTTCCGATCGAACCAGTCCTTCGCCACTAGCAGCACAGCTGCACCGGGCCCGAGCTTACGAGCTTGGCACCGGGCCCCGATGGCTGGTGCAAGGCACTGAGTCGCCAGGGTGCCGCAGGGCCCTTCGCCACAAAGGCTTCGACCTCTCGAGCCTCACAAAATGTAAAGGCGGGCCCTGCACTTCTGATGGTGAAGGCAGAACTTGTTCCCAGCCTTCTGATACCTCGGCCACAGCATAAATTTTGGGACGGATGCATTGGAAAAACAAAGCCTTCAACAGCTACAGCAGCTAGCATCGGGGACCCCAGCGCAGTTTGCCGAATGTTCTTCACTGACTCACCATCGCCTTCGCCTTTGTCTTCTACGCTGGCGAGCCTTGCTTGAACGGGAACAAGACAGAAGAAGCAGAGGATGCATGTAGCATCCTCGCCCAGGCAACGAATGCAGCACATGGGAACTGTCGCTAACACGCTCTCGAAAGCGAATTGAAACAATGTCCGAGACTATTGGCCATGTGACGTGCGAGCAAAGGGTCATAGAGTCGTACAGCTAACTGTGCCGACAGGGAGATGGGCAAATCATTGGTGGTAGCCCAAGGCTGCGGCGCCCGGCAAGCGCGAAAGACCTCTGCTTCTGCTTCGTCTTTCATTTCTTCGAGACGCTGACCCTCCATGACGGCCTGGACCAAAGGGCTCCCGCATGGACCAATGTATGCGCCACCTCTGTGCCAGAACTGTGCGCCTCCTTCAATGCATTCTTTGCGACATTCAGCTCTGCAGAGAGGAGCTTGTCCTTCCATAAAAGAGCAAAGAGAAACCCTGGCTGGTGTGCGCGTTTTGCATGTGGGGCGTCTTGCCTCTGAAAGGAGGGATCCTTTAGCGATCTGCGCCTGCCTTGATCGGAGCGCCAGGGCCTGTGGCATGTTCAAAGAAGGGCAAAGTTTGTTTGCTTGTGGGCTCCGCGTAGCACTTTGATGCCTGTTGCAGAGCTGCAAGGCGACCAGACCTCGCGGATGCTTTGCAGACATCGAAAGGCTCAAAAAGTGTGCGCATCTGCTGGGCCTCGGCACTGCAGAATGCTCAGGTGCTTCCTTCGAGATGCACCGAAACCGGCAAACAGCTGGGTGCAGGTGAGCACTAGCTCACTAGCTGCAGTCAGAGGACATCCTGCGGAGGAGATGTCTCATCGTCAGGATTTTCTCTGATCCTTCGTCGAGTGCCATCACATCGTGAGTGTCGAAGCAAGGTCATCGGTACGACAACTGTCACGCACGAAGAGTCATCATTTTGTCTAGTGCCGCCAAGGTTCCTGGGCATTCGACGGCTGGTTTCGGCGATGCTTCTCCGCAACATCAATATCTCTGGTTGCTCTGCCTCGCCTCTGTAGGGTCCCCGACGGGTCGTGCTGCTTTGCTGCTTTTATCCTAATCATCCGAAGCCACGGCCGATCCGAGGGCCCAGCACTTCTCGTCTGCGCATCTGCACTCTTCGAGTGCCTTCGTACAGCGAAATCCGGAACAGCCACACCGCAGTCTGCATAAAGGCAGGCTAGGAACCTGAGCGTGCAACTTCAGAAGGACCTTCCACATGTACCACTGCCACTAGTGACTAGTGACTAGTGACTAGTGACTAGTGACTAGTGACAAGCTAGCTAAGAAGCATCCGACAGCAATGTGGTGCGTCATGAAATCTTTCTGGTACTGAATGAAAATACCGCGCAGTCGACATACCCCGCTTGTGGAGTCTGCCTGCAATCGCTCGTTGACTGTGCCGGAGGTTGCCATCTTCGTCGACAGGCAAGGAATTCAGGCATCGCAAGTTCTTTGAGGAGTCGCCATGCCCACCTCGAGGTCTTCCTGGAGCGTCCGCTTGACAGCATGTAGACGTTCTAGACCATCCACAACAACCTGGGCAAGGCACTCAATCGGTGCTTGCATCTACTGCAGCACGGCCCGGGCTGCGTCAATTACTGATAGATACCCCCCTCCTGGTACCTCCTCCTGCTTGGCCTTCAAATTAGGCTCCTGGCGTCTGAGGTAATCGTGCAAAGGACCCGTTGGGCTCGTGCCAGGTGGTCCAGCGCCTGTCCTCAGGACATGCGTGGACTGCACATGCCCTGCCCTGCTAGAGAGCACAGCACATCATGCCGAGGCCATGACGAAGCTCTTCACTGTGACAGAAGGCCTCGACGAGAGCGTGTCGCTCCAAGCGACTTCGCCCTAGAACCCGGCATACCCGACCAGCCCATTTGCAAACCCGGTCGGAGACCCCGTTGCGCGTGGGTGCGCCGCTCCGGGTCGGTGATCTGGTCGCTGTCCCTGTAAATCTCGTTCGTGTCCCGGTCGAGACACAACGTTCGAAGCCCGACATTCCGGCGACATACTTGAGAAGGCTGGACGAAAGCTCTTCAGCGAGGGTTGGTGCGGGGCAATGCCAGCGACGACTCGGGCTTTTATGTTTGGCATCCATAGTGGCCGCAGTACATGCACACATGGGCAGATGAGGTCTGCGAGAAGACGGATGTCGATGCTTTGAGCCTTTGAGCTTTTGAATTCAAGCTCTTGCTTGCCTGACCCGAAATCCAAAAGGACGAGCAAACTGCAGCCGCGGCTACTGGTAACGGTGCTGACACAGCAGAAGAGGGTGCCAACAGCAGCGGAAACAACAGCAATAGCAGCACCAGTGACGGCAGCAGCAGCGGTAGCAACGGTGGTAACGGTGGTAACGGCATTGGAAGTTGGAAGAGGGAGGCGGCTACCGGCCACCCTGAATTCAATAATCGTCAATCTGGTACTTGTTTTTCCGGACAAAGCCTCTGCAGATTATCAATGCTTTAGGCGGGTCCTGACCACTCCACCTGAAAACGGGCTTCGGGCCTCCGAAGCCACTGACAATGCTTACTAAACCGAGGCTTCAGCTGAGTCCTCACAATCCTCACACAACTCGCTTTCGTGGTTTCCAAGCGAGAGATGTGCACCCCGTCCACACCGAATCACGTGAAGACACCCGTGCTCAACAGACAATAATCACCACGCTCGTGCGGAGCATGCCAAATCAATGCTTCAAGGCCTGCTCTAGCCATGCTCGCTGCACGCTGTTTTCTTGTTCTCGAGGGCACGCTGCACAGCGAGCGAGCGCGCAATTCTTCACGTAGCGGCATAGCAGTAGCATGTGCCTCAAGCGAGCCTGCACCTCCAGCGATCTGAGTGTTTCAGTGCTTGCTCACACTGCACACGAAGGACACGGTGTAGGTCGGAACCACCACGTGTTTCATCACCTACACCCTTGAAGCACCTCCAGCCAAAACTTAAGCCCTGAAATTTAGCCCTAAACCTTGGTTCCCTTCCACCCTCACCACAAGGAGACCGGAGACCTGGCCTCGGGCTGTAGCTCAGCGAAGGCACCTTTTATGCGAAGACCGTGTTTGACCAGAGCTTGGCGAATGCAATGAGATTTCTGGGCTGTTCAGCCAAAGGCCCAGCCCATGCCAATTTCACTTGCAGTGCAATCTACACCAGAAACAACCACTGCTGACCGTTTTCGACTATCACTCAGAAGCTTGCATTTTCGAAAATGTGATTTCAGCCCTAGCGTGCCCTGGCGGAGATGGTACCACGTGTACAGATTCATGCACCAGTTTCTCCGGTTGTTGACACTGCTACTGTTGTTCTCTCCATTGCTACCATCGGCTTCCGTCAATACTGGCGACTAACACTAGTTCCGGCAAGACTATGTCGACTGCGCAACCGAGTCCGCAGGTAGTATTATTCCACTAAACATTTCATTTCATTGTTGCCCTCTCCCTGTAAAGACTCCAGTAGCCAAACCAATAGGAATAAATCCGCGTGCGCGTGTGTGGTGTGTGTATATGAGAGTACGCATACATATTGGTCAGTGTGAATTTACATACACTTGCATGCAGACACACGTGTGTATGCATGCAGGCATATGCATGTATGTATGTATGCCTGCGTGTATGTATGGGCATATGTATGCACCCAGGTCTGCACGCATGAAAGGGTTAGCGTGCACGCTGTGTGCATGTATGCATGATTGTATGTATGCATTGATTACCCAGCCAAATACTGCTAAGCTCATGATTCGTATATCCGGGTCTGTCTACACTGCACGAGTCTTCTGGAATGATAGTCTGCAGGCCTTCTAGGTATCTGAGTACTATTCGGCGCAGTGTTTGGCAAGCGGATACTACAACCCTAATTCCGGAACGAGTTGAGTGTAGCTCGCTGCCACTGGCTGCCAAGCACATCACCGCAGTGAACAATACTCAACAGTCTGCGAACAGTGGAAGTTGCTTCTGACAATGAGGCTCGCATTCCGGCCTTCTTGAGCGGTTGCGTTGGGCTGTGGCTGCTCATCTCTTTCGGGTCTGCCGTCGCCGTCGTCGTCTTCGGAGCTGATCAGCTGATGCAAGGTGGCGGGCATCCTCGGCATAAGTGTCGGCAGCATGCTTTGGCCCACCGTCTTGGATGCCATAGTGCATGAACCAAGCTTCGGAAGCTCTGGGTCCTCATGCTCCTCAATGAGGACCATCCGGCCCCGTGGCCCTAGGCCCTTCCAGGAGCTAAGGGTGTAGAGTCACTAGGTCCGACTAAGTCACTAGGGATCGGTCTTCGACCCTTCGACCCTTGGACCCTAGAGCCGAGAAACGGCGCCGGGCTTTTTTCTAACGCGAACATGTGCATTCAGCTGCCCAACTGCCCATCATCCCACACTCAGCTCCGAGGCCGCAATGTCCAACTCTTCAAAGGAGATCATGCCACTCCCATCCGTGTCAGCCTTGCGATTTTTGATGATTTTTGGCTCTTTGCTGCAGGGCTACATGGGATCTCTTCAAAATCGACTGCGAACAAGTTCACAGCTCATGGCAAGCCCCGGAGCTGCCTTCCTTCAGAAAAACCCCAGGTCGACGGTTAAGACAGCTCGGACTCTGGAATTGGACTCTCCAAACTCGGACCGTCCAAGCGAGCCCTCGAGCGGCGAAAGCAGATTACCTACGGCGCCAGCACTGAATCAGAAAACATTAAATAAGAAATCCAGCCCCCGGATTTGGGCGAACGTGTGCTAGAATCTGCCACAACCAAGCAAAAGGAAATAAGAAATTCAGGGTCCCCTACCACCGAAACCCAATTTCTTATCAAATTTCTTAAATGCTGCCCCCAGAAACGCAGGACCCTAAACACGTTACAGTACCTGAAAATTTGGGCTTAGGGCTTCGGGATTTAAAGCTTCAGGTTAAAGGGGCAAGGAATGAGTACAGCACTTTTGCCTTAAAGCTTTAGCCAAATCGCCCAAAGGTAAGCAGCATCAAGCAGCAAAGGTGAAGATTTGATATCCGGTCGCTTTGACGGGTTTAGGATTCCTGCAGCAAATCGGCGAGTGTTTCGGAATTCGCCCGAAGGCAATGGGTGCAGGGTTGAAGACTTGACATGGATGTCGACCAAAAACAGAGGAATAAGAATGGGATTTCTTATTTCCTGGGTTCTTGGCCGGGCCAAAAACACAGGAAGTAAGAAATCCAGGGGCTGGACTTCTTACTTCCTGTGTTTTTGGTCCTGCCCAAAACCCAGGCAACAAGAAATCCAAAACTGGATTTCTTATTTCCTGGGTTTTTGGTCTGGCCAAAAACTAATGGAACTAAGAAATCCAGGGGCTGGATTTCTTATTTGCTTGGTCTTTATGAGCCCAGGAGGGTTGCGCTGCAAATCGGCGAGACTTTCGGAAGTCGCGCGAAGTTGTGCATTGCTTGCTGCACAGGGTGGCGCACTACATTTGCCGAAAGGGGAGGCGGAGGCGGTGGAGGATCAATGATCTGAACATCGCCATCCTCTAATAGGCGGTTTATTACCGCCCCGGGCTCTTCGTCCATGTTGAGCCCTGGACGGCGTCAGAGNTGAACATCGCCATCCTCTAATAGGCGGTTTATTACCGCCCCGGGCTCTTCGTCCATGTTGAGCCCTGGACGGCGTCAGAGGCGCACGATACGTCTCCAATAAGAAATCCAGGGTACCCTGCCTCGGATACAGGAGTTTCTTATCCAACGCCGTCACTGTAGTCCGATTTAAACTCTCACAACTGGGACAAGCTGGCCGCAGGCAAGGCGTCTGAGCAAGACCCAATTGAAGTCATGACACTAAATTAACTGGACAACCGATTTCGACTCGCACACTCGCACAAGGGCAGGCACGAATGGTTTTTGCGCATGCTCCCTCTGACAATGCACGCTCTGTCTGATCAACCACGACATGTGTCAAAGCTAGGAGCAGATACGACTAAGGTTGCATCAATGAGAGCGTTGCCACTCAGGCGTGGTAAACCCAAGACATCAAAAGCACATCGTTCAATGCCGCAAACACAAGCATCATGTCAGTAACAGTGATTTTGACCGCCATCACCACGATTGTACATATTAGTTGGGGACAGTCATAGGTCATGAAAACCAGGCTGGCCTCCATAAAGAATCGCGCCCAGCTGGGTGGCCCGTCCGACTGTCGCTTCTGAGCGTGGGCCTCAAGTGTGTTCAACACCACCGTCGCCCTCATAAGTCCCCATCAACACCTGGCTCGCCGCTACAATACAACTTCAGCAGAAATTAGGTCATATTATGCTTGCATGTGTGCACTTGCAGGTATCTGCATTGAAACAAGTGCCGGCAGGCATGCTTGCATGTATGCAAGTGTACACGTGCCCATGTGCATGCGGTGTGTCGCTTGGTTGACAATGGCTTCATGTGTACCTGTTGCCTATGTACATGTGTGTATGTATGTATGTATGTATGTACGCAGGTGCGCAGATACACATGCATGCATGCTGGCTGCCTGGCTGGCTGGCTGGCTGGCTGGCTGGATGGATGGATTCATTTGTATATGCACACATTGAAGTCTTAACCTAAGAACCATATGCATTTGCCCCGATCAGGGTGGCCTGCATTATTGAATTTCAAACGGCCGAAAGTCCACTTGGCCAGAAGGCATGGGTTAATGGCTGAAGGTTCAGTGGGTTCACACGTTCATGGGATAATGCACGGGCTAACGGTCAACCAGAACAACCAAGGATTGGGGGAGACTTTTTTTATTACCTTAGCTTGCAGCAAAAGTGCAACAAGTCGTTGGCGTTAACCTACTTCCTGCTAGTTTACTACGGTCCCGGCGTCACTGCTGCAATGAATGTGCATATACAATTATTTCCCTCTGGTTTGCTTCTTATAGAAGACTTTCACACTGAGTTGCGTCACACAGAGAAACTTCACACTGAGCTTGTTCACACAGAGACTTCACATCGAGCTGCTTCACAAAGAGAGACTTCATTACAATTTGGGGAGATAGTGAGCTATACTATACGCACATGTGTAGATTAGATACGCACAAAAACTGACACAGACATCGAGACCAAGACGGGGCATAGACACCGGTACGAATTTCTGACTTTTATTTCTGTTCGGCCTATGGCCAGCAACACTACCATGACATACACACGGGCACATACAGACGCGTAGCCAGAGACATAGACGCAGACATGCACACATATACATCTACATCTACATATACATATATATATACATATATGTACATACCTGTGTGTGTGTGATTCTATAAACAAATTCGAGTGGATTGCTGTTATGTGCAGCCTTGGTGCGACCAAGGCTTTGTTCAGCTGTCGTGCCACTGCTTGCAAGGCGGGGTCCTGTCGACGGAAATGTACATGAAGACTTTGCTACGCGTCACTACGAGTCAGCCCCTTGAATCAGAAAGCTGCGCGCCACAATGCGCCACAGGCAGTTGTCAAATTCGGCTTGTTGGCCCGACCCTCTGAGCTCCTGGGGCAGATGCTGTGGCTTCTTGTGCTGACCCTCCGAGAAGGAAGCGCTGCTGTTTGACCTGCAAGCACTTGGTGCCACTGGCAGGCTTCCGGGGTCGGGACGTAGCCATCGCGTCCTTTTCTGCAAGGTGCTCTGTTACGAGGATCTGGCTGTTGGGAGGGCTGTTGCTGGTGCCGTCTTTTCGACGGCTGAACCACAGGAGATCCCTCCGCCAGGCTGCAGGAAAGACAAGGAACGGCGTTGAAGCATGCTCGCCTGGGAGGACTTGGAGACCGTGGACTGTGTGGGTGTGTCTTTTGTTTTTGAAGGTGTCGGACGCGCTTCACCCTTTGGCGAAGTAGAGCCTGGCAGTGCAAGCCAAAGTTCAAAGCCCGCCCAGAAGTCGAATTTTCTGGGTCCGCTTGGGTGCAGGCTCATCGGTGGCAAAGCGTTCTTCCCATTGATTTTTCGTGGCGCTCGCGCAGAGTACGCAGACGAGGCCTGAGTTGGGCCCCTGGCCCCCGAGCCAACCCTATCCGGCAGGGCCGCGCAGCTAACCATCAACGCAGGCTGATGTGGCTGAGTGCCACGCAGGGCGCTGATTGTCAGAGGCCTTACAGAAACGGCAAAAAAATAGTTGCGATACTGAGACTGGTCATGGATACAGACGTCCAAGGCCGTCACCATGCGCCAACGAACCTGTCTACATGCCATGTTCCTGAAACTGTCGCTGCAGGTACTTTGTAGCGCTTCCAATGTCCAGGGAAGCGGCATTCGCACTGCCTGCACTCATCAGAGGGGGACTAGCACCGAGGGAGACCAAAGGAACGACAGAAGAAAAGCAGAAGGAAAGCACATAAGAAGTGGGACGGACGTACGACGTACAGGCGTGCAGACATACAGACGGACAGGCGGAAACCGAGGGGGAGAGACACGGGAATCAGTGATGAAGAAGTCTGCGAGCTCGACATTGGTCTGCTTGTTTTGTTTGCAGTTCCGTCGCTCCGGCTACCTTCTGGAGTAGTAGCTTAGTAACAGTAGCAGTCGGGAAGTTTTTCCAGTTGTAACTGATAATTAGCAACTAAAAGCAGCCAATTAGTACATGGTGAGAACTAAGTCGCAACTAGCAGGTGGTAAGTGGCACGCAGCACGTCGTATTGAGTGACTAGTACTTCGTAATTGGTAACTAGTAGTTCGGCCGAGCAAGTGGTAATGATTGTAGTAGCTAGTAACTAGTGGCTAGTAACGAGTCAATGTCGTGGTCATGGCCATGGCCATGGCCATAGTCATAGTTATGGTAGTAGTGCAGTAGCAAAGTATATAGTAGCAAAAATAGTGCCAGTAGTAGCAATAGCAAGCGCAATAGCGGTAGCAACAGCAACAGAAACGGCAATAGCATTAGTAAAAACTAGACAAAGGACAAAAAAGTAGCAGCAATAGCCTTTTGCAATAGCAACAGAAATAGCACTTGCCTGGAAATAATGGCAATAGTAATGGCCACAGATACCGCATTAGTCATTGGTATTTGGCTGTGAGTTTCCACACTGCTCAGATCATCCGCCAACCAGCTCATAGCTCGGCCACAGAAGTGCGAAAACGCAGAAGCTTCAAGGTCGCAGGCGATTCACAGACTTCACAGTATCCTATCAACACCGCTAGCGCAAAGCGAGCCATGGCCTCCAAAGCCCTACCAACTTACACGCGATGAAACAATTTTCCGATGCCTCACAACCCCAGAGGAAATTACGCAACCTGTCGGCATCTGTCGGTCCAGGTGGGAAGTACAGCTTTGGTCGAAAACCAGAAACGAAAAACACAACGTGACTCCCGCAACGCAAGCCGACGCAAGCACCGAGGGGTTGATTGTTTCGACGCTCACAGCTTGGCGAGCCGTGTGAGGCTTCCAGTCGGTTGCAGGCCACAAATGCGGGATGAGACGCTAGTTACACCTAGGGTTGAGGGGTTCAGAGGTTGGGCTTCTTCTTAAGCGGAGGTTAAGGTTTGGGGTGCGTTTTTTTCCTCTTGCTTCATGGCCGCGTTTCGTCGATTTGTGTTTCGTTATGTTTCGTTGTTCCTGTAGATACTTTTTCCTTCCTGCTCCTCTCAGCCACCCAAAATAATCCAACAAGAAACAAACAACATTTGCTCTGCAACGGACGGCACCTGGCCCGCGTGCGCTGGCCTTGATGCACCAAGAGGCATGATCGAAATGTTGGGAAGCGAAGATAAATCCGAGTGACTGAGCTCCGGACAACCCCACATACCGAATCTGGGCGGGTGGGATGGTCGTCTGGAGCTGTTTCTTCAGCAGTCGGTGCCTGGGCGGTTGATGCCAGTTTCGTCAAAACGGACCGAGGCCCAGAGGGAAGAGGAGGCATGCCAAGCCAGGCACCATGGTCATGCTCGACTTCGCACCTTGGCCACAATCTGGTTGACTCTTGTCTAGACCACTGGGCCAGCGTCATCATCTTCTTGGAATCAGGCGCTGCTTCGGTCCAGCACTGTGATAGGGGGGCCTAGGAGCAAATGTGCGGCAAATACGCAGCTTCAAAAGCTCCGACAGCCTGCTGCGAGAGTGAGACTGTCTTTGCTCCCAGCGTTGGGGTGGATGTAGCCGTGCTTGGAGTGGATCCAGGCACAATCCGCGAGACCTCTTCCTGACATGTTCTACTGCTCTCAGCTGTTCCGTCTCTGCTCGTGACAAATCTCCGACTGCAAATGAAGCTTGCCGGTGCAACATCCTCTTCGTCGACCTAATTTGGAACGCTGTCAATTTCGAGTTGCGCCGTAGCACGCTGCAGCTCGTCCCCATGTTGAGTCCCTGACAGCCACAGATAGCTTCGCTAATAGGTCGTCGTCTGCCCTGAGCGCGACAAGCAAAACTTGTCAGATTCACACGCTGCCGGTGTTGAACGGGAGTTACGAAAAGCTGAGCGTGGCGCAGCGTGTCCTTTGTCCGACTGCTATGGCCCTGAGGTGTCCACTGCGTCACGCGCTCCTGCACTGGCTGCAAACCAAAAGTGGCTGTACGTAGGGAACCCCCTTCAAGTCCTCCATACTCTCAGCGTATACCGAAGGAAAGAGAGGCATGCATCATGCTTTCGCCTAGTCGAAACTTGTCTTCACGTTTGCTTTCTCAGAGACTGCAATGCCTTGACTGCTCTGAGTACTGCTGAGGACTGAACAGGACAAGGCATAGCAGCAAGCACTGTCCTACATTGAACGGCCCACTGGCGTTGACGCCGAAGTCGCCGTGGCAAGTGACAGAGATATCCCGAGATTGCACGAGCGTCTGGATAACGGGAAAAGCAAACAAGCCGCGGCAAGCCAATTCAGCACACGCTGCTTTTCAAGAGCGAACCTCCAGTAGGCACGAACCTCCGGCAGGCACCACTCGGGCAACACCCTGTGTTACGGGATTTCTCCCGCGGCCCTGCAACAAGTCAAGAGTCAAAGCCTAAGAAGCCACATATCATCCTTCGAGCAATTTTCGTGATCTTGGTGAAACGCGCATGCAGAAAGCTGCGGGGCAGTCGTCACTTGGTGATGCTGCATGGTATCTTAAAACCCGAAAATGGACTGACGACGCTTGGTGGGAGCATTGGTATCTGCGGCTTTGCCAACTAAGGTTGCCGTGTCTTGCTGCAGCTCCGCGATGTTTTCACTCAAGTGCTCCAACAGCCTGAAGACTGCTTTTGTGGCCAAGAGTGTCGCCACGGTGTCCGTCTTCCTCAGATCTCCACGAACTTTGAGGAAGCCCTGCACCAACTCCGCCACGTGCAACGTTCCACTGCCGTCCGCGTCCAGCGCCTCGAAGAGATTTGCTCGATCCGGTGGCAGATCCAAGTCATCCATCAAACGCTGCACCTGTCGATCCTCCGACGTCCAATCATGAAGTTGCGTTGCCTAGAGGCCTAGCCAGTCACAGCTCAGAAACACGATGTCCCTACATAGTCAGTCCTGAACAACTGTCAGAAAGAGCTCCTTGCTGATCTCAATGTGATCATCGTCCTCCTCACACAATCCCGGGCTGGCGGCCAGTCTGGCAGAACTCACATGAGGCGACAGATCCTCAAGGCCCAAGGCTCATCGAGCTGGTGCAAACGGCATACGGTCACCACCGTCAAAGAGTCTTCTAAGGTCTGGACTTCACTATACTCGGCTGGGATCATCACCTTCTCTTGGCGATAAGCTTTGGTGAATTTCCTTAGTCGTATCTGGATAGGTCCGGCGATAAGCTGCTTCACACTGAGGATGGGTGTCCTGGAGCCTGGAACTTGCTGTTGCACGGGGCCTGGAGCCTTTCGTTCGTGCCGACTTCGGGACAGTGTCCTGCCACGGGCTGTAGGCCAGTGGTCCGGCTCTGCATAAAATCCAACATCCAACAAGAAGATTTGCTCCAACTCTGGATGAGGACCCGCGAGCGCTCCCAAATCTCGAGATCTGAAGCAGCTCAATGTCGAATTGCGAGCTTTTTCAGACTATTCGAACCCTCAGGGGTGTTACTGGCAATTCGCGCACCGATCCTAAACCCCACCCTCCCACTGCCCGGAAATTAGACACTCGGCTGCTCCCTAAGCTCAGCGAACCAAAATTTACCCGAAAGCCAGCGAAGATCACTGCCCAGCCGGTGTCGGCAACAAGCCACAGTGACCCCAAAACACTGATTTCTATATATATATATATATATGTATATATAATATTCATTATATTTATATTTATTTATTTATATATATATATATATATTTATATTTAAATTTTGTATATATATATATATATATATATATATATATAGGGGAGCGACTGCCAGGTGAGCCCAATAGCCCCAGAGATTGGACGCAACACAGGCTTATGCAGAGCCACTACCAGGAAAAGACCTATTGAGCAAAGCGTCTTCACCAGCTCCCTGGTAAGCCTGGCCACCCTGATGGACTCTCGCTCATGCTGCTCTGCATTCAGCTCATTCTCTCGGGCCGCCTGTCAGCTGCAGGAGGGTTTGTGGTTGAGATTGGGTTGGGGATGTTGGCTGTCTTGACATGTAGACTACTGTATAAGTATAAGCGTGACTGCTGAAGCACCGGGGCTGTTCTGGCCATGAAGGTGTTGTAGTTCCCCACATCACTGTGTGGGGTTCTTACTTTTAGTCACTCACTCTCACTCAGCCCACACTCGCCCACCCACACCATCCTGCACACAGCACAACACAACACGGAACAACACAGCACACCACAACACGACAACACAACACAGAACAACACAGCACACCACAACACGACAGCTCCGCGGCGGCTCCGGAAGACTCTAAACGCCACTAAATGCTCGCTCCAGAGGGCTCTGTTGGATGCCGCGCGCGCGATAAGGTCCCAGGGCTCCGCGGCGGCTCCGGAAGACTGTAAACGCCACTAGACTAACGCTCTCTCCAGAGGGCTCTGTTGGATGCGGCGCGCGCGCGCGATAAGGTCCCAGGGCTTCACGGGAGCGCGCTGAAGCCACAACAAAAAAACAAAGCCCTGACAACGACAAAAAACCTTAAACCTTGACAAGAACAAAAAAACACCTGCAAGCCCTAACAAGCAGCAACATGCGCAGCAGCTTTTTTTGCGAAGGGGACGGGTGATGCCTTCGGGGCTTTGCTTCTGCCCTGGATTTCACCAAAGAAATCGCGCAGCTGCTGGTGTCTACAAAGGAGCGAAAAGCAGTATGGTCTTCGGGAAGGGTGCGAGTGCTTCGACTCGCTCCCAAGCAATGCTGGACTGAGGATCTCAGGTGCTGGCTTTGAGGCCTTTGCTTTTCAATAAGTCCTCTGGCATTCCGGCAAGGATCTTAGCCCACAGCTACATATTATCCCGACTCCACACACTCACAGCACCGGCGACCTTGAGCTGCGAGACGGTCTTGTGCGACAGGTCGTCCCTGGAGGGTGCCGTGGCCTGCCACAAGCGGCGTCCGACTCCACACAACCAATGCCTGGGCACCTTGAGCAGCGAGACGGTCGGGGTTCGAGCGGTCTTTCTTGGACGCAGTGGCCTGCCAAACGCGGGCTCCAAGTTCCAACTCCACAAATCACAGCACCAAGCAACGCTTTTTACGAGGCGGTCGGGTGTGAGCGGTCTTTCTTGGACGCAGTGGCCTGCCAAAAGCAGGTTCTAAGGGTCGCGCGGCGGTCACGCAGCCCCATCCTTCATGGGAAGACGGGCTTGAACAAACGGAGCCACACCTTGTTCTTGGCTTTCGAGGCCGCCTTCTTCAGGCGCTTCTGCTGCGCCTGAGCTAAGGAAACAGCAACGTCACCAACCGATCTAGGGCTTCACGCCTTCGTGGCCGTCAACGGATCCTCCCTATCATCTGCCTGGCAGGGCAGCAAAATAGAAATAAGCTCAAGCAGATGGACGCCGGCCTTGCTGCTTTCTGCTTTCCGCTTTCCCAGCTGCCTTCTTCGAGACATTCTGTGTCCCCTGAACCAGGAAGGATTATTTCTTGAGCATGCTTCTCACACGGAGCCCCCACCTCGTCTTGTTTTCTTTTCCTACTCTCAGAAGCCTCTGACCGGCGGTGCTCCCGAATCGCCTGGAAGCTTGATTTTGTTTCGCTGTGCTAGACTGCGACACACGATTCAAAACACGAATAACTCGCCTCGAGCAGCTCTTCTTCATCATCTTCTGGCATCCACCCCGACTCCTGGAGGGCATAGTCTCCCCAGGATTGCTGCAGGGATCGCACACAGTGAAGATCGGCCGCGAAGAGCGTCTCTCGCTTCGCATGGGACCGGAGCAAGTCTGCGTCTTGATACAGTTGTACCATCATGTCTTCAGACGCAGCCAACAGCACCGCTTCGGCCTCTTTCGTCAGCCGCAAGTCTATAAGCTACTGGAGCGACGGTCCGTCTTGAAGGCTTCCTGGCACAGTCGACTCCACCGAGCCGTTCCGACTTTCCAGTGGGTAGGGTGCTCTGCTGCAGCTCTGCGGAGCTCCAACCTTCGAATATTCGACCTCCCACGTCCTCTGTGCTGGGACATTGCACCTGCCATTGCTTGGCGCAAGCTTGCTGCAGCCCTATACCCTGAAGCTGAAAGAGCTCCAACAGGAGCGGCTTTTCTGAGAAGCTTGCCTGCTGAGTGGCAGTCTGTCTCCTCATGTTCCTCCTGCCGCCTGCCAAACCGCGACCTCATATCACCAAGCACGATACGACGAAGGCATCAGTCTTGTGCTCCTTCCCGCCCGAGCATACTTCAATAGTTATTCCAGTAACGCACAATTCTGGAGGGCTCGAGTTCGCCGCACTTTTGCTTGGAGCGTCTGCTCTTCGATTTGAAAATGCTGGCCGACACGCATGGCTGCAAGTCTGACAGCATGAGCAACTCGTTGCGGCGGTTCTCCTGCAAACACGATAGGATAGAACATGCCAACAGCTAATTTATGCTTTATGGACACGCAAATATTTTGTCCTGGCCTGCATACGAGGCTCCATCGAAAGTCCAGACGATGACACGCTCCACGCATGCCATGGGGCAAATAAGGCGACAGCAGCAACCGGCAAGATCTTGCCGGCCTGAACCGGCGCTTCAGCATCGATCCAACAACCTGCTTGGAGCACAGCTCGCTCCGAACAGGTCTCGAAGCAGGACCTTCTCGCTTCGAGTATCCATGAACTTCTTCCCAGACCCCCGGGAGGATCCAAAAAGTAGATCCCTTAATGGGGGTTCCTATAAAGTACCCTTAATAGTATAGGGCCCCAAATTAGGGGATCTACTTTCTAGATCCTCGCAATCGCTTTGAATTTGCCGTCTCGGAAGGACTTCAGATGCTCCTGCAGACGAATTGCGGAGCGTCAAAAAAACAGACTCTAATCGAACAAGCACGCTACTGTTCAGGCTGCATGCCTGCCCCGATGCACCTGGTGGCGCCTGACCGGAAGATGTGCGGCATACAGCGGGAGTATTATTTTGGGAATTTTTGGAGGTGGGAGTACCATGTTAGGCTGAAAACCCTCAAAAGAGTACTCCACAGTTTGGGGCTGTGCTCACCTCGACGAAGGAATGCGAACAGTGGTGTGGGAGTAAGGCTTTCTGCGCCTGGCCTCTGAATCTTCCGAAGCTTGGGCTGCGCCAGCCTGCCCTCTGGCACCTGACCGAATTGATGCGGGCAGCCCAGACTCCAAAAGAACGAACAAGCCACTCTTGAGGTTGCATGGCCTGCACCGATGCATCTGGCGGCGCCTGACCGTAAGTTTACATGTTTGGCAAGGGCACGCAGCGTGGGAGTACTATTTTAGGGACTTTTGGGCTTGAAAGTCCTTGAAATGGTACTCCCTGGTTTGGGCTGCACACCCAGGCGCAGATAGCCGAAAGAATGCGGGCGGCGGCTGGGGAGTACCATTTTAAGAGTTTTTAAGGCTGAAAATCTTTGAAAGAGTCCTCCCCAGTTTGGGGCTGCTCACCTCTACGAAGGAATGGTACTGGCCTCTGAAGCTTCGGACTGCGCCAGCCCGCCCTGTCCCACCTGACAGCAGCCAAAGGGCTTCTGTAGCCTACCGTGCGGCGGTTTGCTTCTTAATCTAAAGTCTGGTGTTTCAATCCCATGCGGCCGTTAGATCGCTCATCTGCAAAGGAACACTCGTGTGTCAGGCAGCACAGCCTCTGAAGCTTGGGGCTGTTCCAGTCCGCCGTCTGGCACCTGACCGAAGGAATGCGGGCAGCCGAAGGGAATACTAGCTGCATGGACTGCAATCACAATTTCCACTAAGCAGTAGCACAGCCTGTGGAGCTTGGGGTTGTTCCACTTCGCCTTCTGGCACCTGGGCAGCGCTTCCAAACAACACCAATAACAACACAAAACCAGCAGGCCTTGAAAGCTGTCGGGTACTGTGTCACATTTGCACGATTCACCTCCAGGACATGAAATCACAAACAAACCATGCACATGCCACCTCTGAGTGCGTTTGTGTTTCCTACGGAAGATTTTCCTATCGCCTGGTGTTGCTTCAAACGTTCAACAAGCTCTTGCCTTGGTGGAAAGGCCAGCCGAACGAGGAGTGCCCCGCAATGAAAGGACCTGGAAGAGCAAGGCAGCCAATTAGCCGTTTGCAGCGTAAACACCACGAGCTTTCATTTCAGATGGATCCAACGATGCCTTCTGTGGGCCAGTCAAGTCCACCAGACCTCCCTGCCAGAAAAGCATGGAAACTGGTCACCGAATGCAGACACTCCTCCGAGCAGCGGTGCCTTCTGTGGGGAAGTCAAGTCCACGCCCTGCCACAAAAACATCAATACTGGTCACCAGAGAACCCTCCCAAGTGCACGTCGGTCCTCCTGCAGGACGACAAGATCATCCTGTTAAGTTTTCTGATCCGTTCTGCAACTCAACCTACATTTTCGGGAAGAAAAGGGGGACTTCGAGATGCGCCATCCCGGAAATTTTTTGTTCGCAGCAACATCTGTGTGTGACACCCGTGTCTCTTAGGGCTGGCGTGCGGCAAGATGCAAGCTGCATCGCACATGAATAAAATTTTGCTTCCATGAATGAACACGGAACGCGGGCTCGAATCTGCTATGACTGGGAACAGCAGCAGCCATGTCCGGCCTCGGCTGGTTGTCGCTTTTCATCCGGCTCGCGTCCTTCCTGGTGTGACGGCAGACAAAATGCATTCCAAGCAACACCTAACTTTCAGGATGAATGCAGAAAAGCTTCATGGAAACTCTCTTGGGAGCTCGGTGCCAGCTCTGCGCTCGACTCAGTCGACTCAGCCGACTCAGACAAGCGTCTGCGCTTTTGCGCTGGCTCTTGCAGCTGCATGGCAGTCGGCTTGGCATCGCTGGCAGCGGTGTGCTTACGGCAGACTCGGTCCACATTGTCTCAGGAGCGTGCGGAGAAGGTCTTTGCACCGGGCACGTCCTTCCCTGTAGCGGAAAGGCGCAGCAATTAGATGTCAGGAAAATAAACGGTCTTTTGGATGCTTCTCGAAACTTTGCTGCCAGAGCCCGTTCACGACACTGTTTCTTGGCTGCTACAAATATGTTGGCCCTAAAGTATTGAAACCTTTCAATCTTCGGGTGCTTCTATCCTGTTTGCATTGTTGGAACAGCTGGGAAAAGGCCTGGGCCATCACTGTTGACGCAACCTATACAATTCCTGCAGCATGACTACAACCTGGTGATGTTATCGGCAATCGTGCACAAGAAGCTGGCAGGAAAATGGGTGCGGTCCTTTCTTCCATTAGTGACGGGCCTTGTTCTGGCGATGAAGATGCGGATGTGTACGACACCTTGTTCAGAGAGTTCCTTCGCGAGCTTCGCAGACGTTCCTTGCCAGAGCCACGACAAGCGGGATCGGTGTTGCACAGCACGTGCACAATCGGGGCTAGGCGCATTGCTCTATGGACCTCCTCTTTTTGCAAAAACCTATAGGTTGTGCGACACCCAGGCATATTCCCCGACAGCACAGTGGAACAAGCCATAGTTTTCAGAATAAGGAGGAAGCAGGTGCTTGTTTCAGGTCTTGGGCCTGGCATTTTTGCACCGCCCGGAATCGAGAATCTCAGTGATGCAGACTGCAGGTGCACGCCGACTGGGAGGCTTGTCCGGAATGCGTTCGGTGATCGCACACGCCTCGTGCAGGGCATTGAGCATGCCAGGAGGAAATGGAACAGGGAGCGGGGGGGTCCAGAAGGCTTCAAGATATGTGGTACAAACAATTCCAAAGATTGTACTATCGCTCGAAGCCATTTTTCAGTGTCCGAAAAACCACGAAAACTGAAGGACACATCAAGGTACCTGCGTTTCAAGCTTTACCAGTTTTGCCTGACGTGCGGTGGACTGTCAGGGGACCGGGAGGTTGGCAGCAATACATCCCAAGCATCGGAAACATCATACGGAAATCGCAACTTCGCGGAGGGGCCAGTGTACAACGTCTTCAGCGCGGCCGAAAGATTTTCACGCGTATGAGCGTTGGGAAACCCATCGTTGTTCCGGCTAATCGTCTGCAGCGAATGCTGGAGCCCAAGACGGAAGCCGACCGCAGCAGGAAGGCGTCATTGTTGACGATGACCAGGGTGGCCCGCGCCGGATCAATCTCACAGCATACCGCAATGATGCTTGGCGGTATTAATTACTTTCGTGCGCAGAATTTTCGTGTTGCATCAAAGAATTTTTCGTGTTGCAATCAATTTCCACCGAAAGCAGGGTTCTAGTCTCCTGATGACATGCGGTTCTTCTTGGAAGTCAGGACTGGCGGAAGTTCTGTCTCCTTTCCATGGACTTAGACGGGGGCCGGTGTGCCGGATGTACTTGTTGGCACTTTGGCTGGTGGGGGATGTTGTCCCCGTGCCTTTGCCGCGGAACAACTGGCAGGTGTGAAAACGTGGTATGAGCCCCTTGCTGCGGTTCGTGCCGCAGAGCAGGGGCCGCAGATGCATGATCCGGAAGATGATGTGCAGCCTCGCCGACGAAGGTGGTGAAGCCTTTTTGTATAGCATCAGCAAATCAAACTTCTGCTAAGTGAAGGATTCTGCCATGCTGCGGCAACCACGGTGACGAAGACAACTCGTGTGTCTTTCTGGCTTCCGGTCGCTTGTGCTCAAAAACCATGCACACATAAACAAAGGCTGTAGTGCATGGAAAACGATGCAAACAGCTCCATTGTCAGGGTCTGCACGACCGTGCTGCTCCATCCACGAACGGAAGTGGTGCCTCGACCCCAGCAGCTGTTCGGTACTTTTGCCGAAAGCTTTCCGTCGTTGCCGCAAGATACTTGAAATGGCTGACAAACTTACCTTCCATGGGTCACAATTTTGTGACACATCTCAGTCGAAAGCTATCATGATGTGTTCAAATCAAACCTGAAGGAAATCCTGCATAAGCCACTGTTGATTGAACTAACTCCTCACCGAGCTCCAGGCTCAGCTTCACAGCGGTCGGAGTAGCAGCACAAGAGTTCGCCAAAAGGGTTTCCGCTGCTTCAAGCACCTTTCTGCGATCCTCCACGCTAGGTTGTCCCAGCTGCGAACCGCCTGCAGCACGAACGACTCGCTCTTCGACGCCGCACTCTCCGGCTGTTTCGACCGAAAGAATGTAAGCATGCGGCCTCTCACTCACTTTGCCCAGGAAACCATAATGCCCTCATGACAACTCACATGACGCATGCATCGCCCCACCACAAACCAACCTCTTGCAGTCTGAGTCCGGCTCCGGATATCTCCAATGGCAAGTTTTTTGGACTCACGCCAGTGGCATACCGCATGCCGCAAAGCGTCGATTGGATCTATCTCATCGGCCGGAGCTGGCACCACATAGTCCTCCAAAGACACGTAAGTTCCTCTTAGGCGGAGATGGCACAGGTACCACTTCCTGCTCATCCTCACGTTGTGCCACGTGCATCTACAACGGGCGCGAAACGAACGGGGATTGTGACCGACCGTGACAATCTATGTAGCATCCATGTGTATCCGAAAACTGTACTATGGGAACATAAACTCATTCAAGGAACCAAAAACTCCAAAAACTGGCTTGAGGACAACTGCACAGCTTGAAGCGGCAGTGGTTTCGCCTAACAAATGCGTACTAAGCAAAAGCAGCACAAAATGCAGCAGAGCTGGGCGGGGCTGTGAAGCTGGCCAAGGCCTCCATGAGGCGTGGCTTTGGGGTGGCTTTGGGGTTAAGGACCCTCCTACTGTTCAGAGAGGCTGTCAAGCACTGGTGCCCACAAAGTCCCTGCAAGACCGTTTCGAAAACATGGCTTCTCCTGATCCTCTTGATCCAGGATCTGGTTCGTGAGCTCCGCCGCCTATTTTTGCGGACCTTACAAAAACGCAAAAGCAGCAGCTCAGGTCCATTCTCTTGCCCGAACCTCTGCCTCGGAGGTAGGCGACTCCTTGGGAGTAGCGGGCATCCGGCTAGATCCCACAGCAGAAACTCCAGTCCTGCCACAATAATCATATCCGAACATTGCTGGGCAACCGCATCCAGCTTATGCCGACCTCACAAGATCCCACAGCGGAAGCTCAGATCCAATGTCTTGTCCGAACCCTTGCCTTGGAGTCAAAAAACTCCCCTTGGGAGTAACCGGCATCCGGGCGCTTTACGGGAAGCCCTGATGCTGCATTGTGTGCTTGGTGCATTAATTGTGTGCTTGGTGTGCATGGTGCCTGATGATACATCTATAGCATGCAGTCTCCTGTGCCATGCCCATGACAGCTGAGAGCCGGCAGGAAGCAGGAAGAAGGAAGGAAAGAAGGACGAAAGCATGGATGAATGTTTACTCCTACTCTGTATTGGTATTAGTGTTACCTAAGCAAGTCAAGAGTCAAGCGCAAGTGAGTGTTGCAGAAACATGTTTTAGTTGCTGGTGTCTTTTGTTTGTCGCAGATCTTTGTCATGTGTTGCTGCTGGAACTGACCCTTCCGCGGCGGCTCCGGAAGACTGTAACCGCCACTAAACGCTCTCTCCAGAGGGCTCTGTTGGATGCGGCGCGCGAGGGCTCCGCGGCGGCTCCGGAAGAGTGTAAACACCACTATATAAACGCTCTCTCCAGAGGGCTTTGTTGGATGCGGCGCACGCGATAAGGTCCCAGGGCTCCGCGGCGGCTCCGGAAGACTGTAAACGCCACTAAACGCTCTCTTCAGAGGACTCTGAGAGTTGGATGCTGCGCGCACGACAAGGTCCCACGGCTCCGCGGCGGTTCCAGAAGACTGTCTGTAAACGCCACTAAACGCGCTCTCCGGAGGGCTCTGTGGGCTGAGGCGCGCGCGATAAGGTCCCACGGCTCCGCCGCGGCTCCGGAAGACTGTAAACGCCACTAAACGCTCTCTCGATCCAGAGGGCTCTGTTGGATGCGGCGCGCGCGACAAGGTCCCAGGGCTCCGCGGTGGCTCCGGAAGACTGTACAAACTAGAGCTAGAGAGAGATAGAGCTAGAGAGAGCGACAGAGAGAGCTAGAGCTAGAGAGAGAGAGCTGGAGCTCGAGAGAGAGAACTAGAGCTAGACAGAGAGAGCTAGAGCTCTAGAGAGAGAGCTAGAGATGGAGAGAAAGAGCTAGAGCTGGAGAGAGAGAGCTAGAGCTAGACAGAGCTAGAGCTAGAGAGAGAACTAGAGAGGGAGCTAGAGAGAGCTAGAGAGAGAGCTAGAGAGAGAGCTAGAGAGAGAGCTGGAAAGAGAGCTCGAGAGAGAGCTAGAGAGAGAGTTAGAGAGAGAGAGCTGGCGAGAGAGCTAGAGAGAGAGCTAGAGAGAGCTAGAGAGAGAGAGAGCTAGAGAGAGAGAGAGAGCTAGAGAGAGAGAGCTAGAGAGAGAGCGCTAGAGCTAGAAAGAGAGCTAGAGCTAGAGCTGGAGCTGGAGCTAGAGCTGGAGCCGGAGCTGGAGCTAGAGCTAGGGGCTAGAGCTAGAGCTAGAGCTAGAGCTGGAGCTGGAGCTAGAGCTAGAGCTAAAGCCGACGACAACATGTGCGGGAGGAAGGGGTGAGGTGGAGAAGGGGTCCCAAGCGCTTGCCCGTGCAAACAGATAGGAACATACACACACACACAACGCACACTCACGCACACATGACACCCACACAGTACACATACACACAACACACGCAACGCACACGCATGTGCATGTTCGACACAGCGCACATGCACCATCACCAACATGGCACATACCTACACACGCAAACACACGTATCACAACTTATCACAACCACTTTCCTCTGAACTCATTTGGTTGTTGTACGGGAGTCATCCGGTCCTTTAATTCTACCCTACCTGCAGGGTCGATGTTTCGGGGAAAAAGGATAAGGCAGGTGAATATCCCGAGTGTGCCACCAACGCTTGTGGAACTTCAATAGGCCCGACACGAACTTGCCCGCTTCACTCATGTGTTGGGGGGGGTCTAGTGCAAGGCTGCTATGTTACATCTTTGTCCATTCTTGCTGAGTGTTTGTTTGTTTCTGTCATGACAACCAGCTTCCGCCTGCCGACCACGAATAATAAGTGATGAAGGAGTTTTGAATATTCAATGCTGCAATGTCGGTTAAGGTCTTTAGGCAACATGAAAAAGCCGCACCATGACGCTTTCTAGGCACAGCCTTCATGGTAATGTCCACATACACAGCCAAAATCACATTGAAGATACCTCGGAAGTAAACATGCGGCGTCCTCAGGACATGAATGCAAGTTGTTCATCCTTTGTTCAAGGGAACAGTGCACCAGGCCAGTCTACATACAGCACTGAAGGACCTGGTGGAGATGCACAATGGTGACTACAAACGCCACAAATTTGCGGACACGACCTGTACCCTTAGCTTATGCAAAAAACCATTGCAGTTACAGGGGTAGCAGCAATAGAACATATCAGAAGGGACGGTTCCCCACAGGAGAAGAAACACAAGCCGAGTGAATTCATGCTATCCTGTCTTCCCTGTCAAGCCGAGAAGCCCAGGGTGATGAGCATGTAACATGCAATATAGCTCCCGGTGAAGATCAGGCCGAATCGAGCTGCAAGGATAGGAGCGAGCGGTTCTCCTTGCCACACAATCCACACGCTGTTACGGATGACCCGCACTGAGCATGCGTGCATGTGTATACGTATGTGGAAATGTAAGCATCACGCTACTAACATGGGTGACAATGAAAATTGAAAAAATCCGTGGGCCGGAATTTCCAGGCGCAACAGGACTTTCAATTACGCATGTTTCCCACTACTAATTACTACCAACTACCACTGACTACTTGTACTAACTACTAAAAACTACTCCTCCTACTACTACTCCTACGATTTTCATTCCAATCGCGGCCGGTCGCTCAGCTTGGCGTCAGGTACATGGCAGTGCATTGCACCGGTGCTTCAAGAGCACACCACATGGGCAAGTCCCGCTACGAATAGCTGCAAACTGGCGACCTACTCAACTTGTCAAGAGAATGGTGCAAAAACTTCAAGCAAGAAGTAGCTGCGGCCGAGACTCCACTGGCACACACGCTTTGGGCGTGTAGACCACCACCAGCAGGCACATTGTCCTGCTGACACCTCGCTGTACTGGGTGTTGGCCAAAATGATGGCCGCCAGGGAGACCAACAGTGCACCCATTCACTCAATCAATAGAGTGCAAAATCTGATTAAAGTCCAAAGCCAGGACGTTTTTTGCTGTACAAAGGTGCAGTCCTGCGAACTGTGAGTGGCCCCAGGAGGCACACTAAGAACCGTGTATACTGCGATTGTTGTCTTTCAGTACCCAAGGGAGGTCTGGCCGCAGAGCATCGCCAGAACACAGCTTTCTTGCACATACTAGCTGTGAGCTGGAAGGACGTACATCCAAACCACATCTCGAAGCATACGTGGGGCTGGGGCCCGGTGCGGGCCATCCCATCCAAGGATGGGGTAGGTTGCCGCCGCCAGCATTCGGTNAAGCATACGTGGGGCTGGGGCCCGGTGCGGGCCATCCCATCCAAGGATGGGGTAGGTTGCCGCCGCCAGCATTCGGTCAGCATTCGGGACAAGGCAAAACAGCGATGATCTGCAGCTAAACACTGCTCGGGTATCTGAAGGAAACGAAGGGTACACAGGTACAAGGGTTGAGCTTGTCCATGTCGAACAGCTCTATTGCAAGCTCGCATAAAAGATCTCTTGACACATCGATTCCACTTGTGAGTAGGTTCCTGCTTCCCATCTGTGACCTGAATTCCGTTTAGCTTCGGCACCTGAAGTCGTCGCTGATAGGCAAGGGAGTTGCCTTCCCCAGCTCCAACGGAAAGAGCTGGAACCCTCACACTGCGGGACACCTGACANTGTGACCTGAATTCCGTTTAGCTTCGGCACCTGAAGTCGTCGCTGATAGGCAAGGGAGTTGCCTTCCCCAGCTCCAACGGAAAGAGCTGGAACCCTCACACTGCGGGACACCTGACAATGTAGTAATGTAAATAGAGTCGTCAGTCGGCATCCCACCCCGGACTTGGGACCGGGCCGGCTATCTATAAGGAGGTGCGGCACTGTTCGCTCAGTGGGGCGGCCTGACGGCGCGCACCCAGGAGGAATGTGGGTGGTATCCATGTCTTGCTTGCGCCAGTTGCGGAGAAAGTTGCGCCAACTCCTGGCTGCTCGTAGACATGCGCTTGCAACGGGGCTGGCGCCCCGTGCCCACAGACAGTGGTACGAGGACAGAAGTAGCTGTTCTCTAGTCACAGGAGTCTGTGCTGGTATGGCTGTCGGGCACAGAGACTGACGCGTTGGCAGGCCAGGGGCGCAGGCAGTTGTTAGACCCGTGCGCCGTTTGTTGAGGCTCCCAGCTGGCGAGCGTCGACAGTAGCGCTAGCGTGGCTAGCTGCACTAGGAATGTGATCATCACTTTTCGGAGCCGCTCCATGGCATAGATGCTACCACCTTCACCTCCACAAATACGAGTCCCGCTGCTGGGGCACAGCTGAGCCGGAGTGCTTACTACTCCTACTACTGCTACTGCTACTACTACTAATACTACTACCACTACGACTACCATGACTACCACTACCACTACCACGACCACGACCACGACCACTACTACCACTACTACTGCTACTGCTACTACTACTTCAACTACCTACTACCTTGTAGCTACCTACTTAACTTACTATACTACCTACCACCTACCACCTACCACCTACCACCTACCACCTACCACCTACCACTTACCACCTACCACCTACCACCTACCACCTACTACCTACTACCTACTACCTACTACCGACTACCTACTACCTACTACCTACTACCTACTAACCTACTAACCTACTGACCTACTACCTCCTCCCTGCTACCTCCTCCTTGCTACCTACTACCTACTGCCTACTACCTCCTACCTCCTACCTCCTACCTCCAACCTCCTACCTCCAACCTCTTACCTCCTACCTCCTCCTCCTCCTGCTGCTCTTCTGCTTCTGCTTCTGCTTCTCCTTCTCCGCCTTCTCCTTCTCCTTCTACTTCTACTTCTCCTTCTACTTCTACTTCTACTTCTACATTCTACTTCTACTTCTACGACGACGTCGTGCACTACAACTACTACTCCTACCAATACTATTTCCAGCCCTACTGATGTGACGACTAGATCTACTACCTACTACTGCGAGTACCACTATTACTGCTGCCACTGCAACAACTACTGCTAGGACAACCACGACTCCTAGAACTACTAGGACTACTACTACTACCACTACCAGTACTACCAGTACTACCAGTACTACCAGTACTACCACTACTACCACTATTACCACTACTACCACTACCACTACTACTACTACTACTACTACTACTACTACTACTGCTACTACTACTAGTAGTAGTAGTACTACTACTACTACTGCTACTACTACTACTACTACTACTACTACTAGTAGTAGTACTACTACTACTACTACTGCTACTAATACTAATACTACTACTACTACTACTACTGCTACTGCTACTAATACTAATACTAATACTACTACTACTACACTACTACTACTACTACTACTACTACTACTACTACTACTCCTACTATACTACTACAACTACAGCTACATTTGTCAGTTGAACGCTGCGAGGGCGTGCTCTGCACTTGGCGGGCGCTGGATATCATCTGCGGGGCATTGCTCAACAAGATGTGGGAAGAGTCGTCGTTGGCCAAGCTCTTTCCCACCTACAAGGACTTTGACTTGGTTGCAACCACGATTCGCACTACAATGACGCCGCAAAGTCTGCTGGTCTTGGCAGTCGCATGGTTAAGTTTCTGCCGGAGCGTCCAGGTGAGGAAGCACCGAAGCGCATGCGCATCTCCCATGGCTTGGGGGACAAACAGGATGCCCAGCAGCCGTCTTCCAGCTCCAATGGTCCAAGCGACCGCAGCAACAGAGTGACAAAGACCAAGAGGGTAAGTGCTCCAGGGAGTGTGGAGCCCATTCATCCTCTTCCTCGAGTCAGCGACAACCTCGTGAGGATTGGAACTGGCAGTGGCAGTCCTGGCAATGGCAAGAATACTCCAATGCCCATAGTCACTGGTGGCGCAATCAGCACGGATCCCGTCGCTGACGGGAATTGGCACAGCCTCGCTGAGCAAGGAAATGGCACAGCCTTAGGTCGGCGCTGGCACAGCCTCGCTGAGAACTAGTTGAGGCACAGCCTACCGACCTACATCAACTTGCTCAATCCGAGCACATTCGGACCACGACCTCTTTTAAGCACTTTGCTTCGAGTCGGCAGGTCTGTGCAGGCGAGCCGTACTGCATCCTTGACGCGGGCCTTGAGAAAAATATCGGCTAGCCTTGCCTCGCAGTTTGGCATGTCTCTTTGATAGCTACTACGCAGACTCGCGACAGGTTGATTGCCAGCACGTGATATTGCAGGTACTGTCTGGCCGAGCATGTTTTGTCCAAGTGCCTCGCCATTACGGCCCATCGCCTTTTTGCATCCGGGCTGGCCCTCACTCCTAGCACTCGTGGCTACGATTGAAAGCTCTGCGAACCCACTGTTGAGGAACTTCTTCATACATGATGACGATAGAGCGAGATTGAATACAAGCTTTATGAATACTGACCAATGTGGCATATGAACATCGGCAAAATCACTGGACACCAAGAGTGTAACTGCAAAATAAGGCTTCTGCATGGATGGGTAAGCGACAAAGTGGTCCACTGATTCAACTGTCACGGCCTCCAAAGTGTACGCCTGGAATCCTTCTTGCCTATCCAACCAGACCACTTTGAAACCATCAGCGGTCCACGACAAGTAGCCGCAGAACCACCAAGGCACTTGCGAGGTCAGAGGCTTACGCCAATTGCTCCACTGCGTAGCACTGAACACATGATACGGCCACCAATCGCGATCATACAAATGGAGGGAATGTGTATGCCAGCTGTGTCTGTCACTAGCAAGCCTAACCAACGTCTCACTTACCCGATGAATAGAATCCGACCGCAGATTATGCATTTCGACCTCAAAGACCTCGCGAAGCTTATTCACCAACCATTGCAAATGAGTGCGCCAGGGCCCTGCTCTGCCCGAAACAAAGTCACGGTACCCTGCCAGCAAAAGCCTTCGCGCCAGGTGGCACGGAGGGCGACGCAGCAAGTGTCCCAAGTAGGTGAATTTTCGTACGCTCCAAGCATGTACCCAGGAGTAAGCTTTATGGGCATTCAGCAAACAGTAACAAGCGCGCTTGCGGAGCCTGTGTGCCACCATAGCCTCTGTGAAGGCCAGCTCAGCAGGGATGCACAGGTGCATGAACTTGGTGAGGACTACCACTTGCAAAATGCGTACTACATTGACAGTGGGGAGGACTAAACCACAAGAACTTACTTGCCAAGTACTTTTGCATGAACCGGAGGGACTGCAAGGGTTGAGTCCAATGCAGGCACTTCCACAACGGAGAGAGCTCTTCCACACCGGTGTTGCATTGTACGACCAAGGCCTCAAGCATATGACTAGGGTTGCTGTCCTCAACGCTGTCCCAGTGCCCAAGCCTTTTCTTAAGTACTTGACGTGAGTAGCCCAAGGACACCGGAATGGAGCCGAACTCTCTGGAAAAGACGAGCGTTCAACCAGAAGCTGAGAAGCATGACTGAAGAAGATCGTCTTGCTCAAGTTGAGACACAGCTCTGCAAGTCTGGCGCTGAGCTCTCCAGAAAGTCCCAAGGCTTGTTCCCAGCTAGTGAACGCAACAAGGATATCGTCAACATAGCCCCACAAGAACACCCCATGAAGATTGTCTTCTCCTCTGGCCATCCACTCTGTATTAAGATCATCCAATAAGAGTCCTACGACCAGGCTAAAGAGCAAGCACGAATGAGTACCGCCCTGTTGTATGCCTCTGGACTGCTCAATCACAAACTCGTGGTCGTGCCATTGGAAGTGAAAGTTTAGCCTCGGAGCATACCTGTAAGAGCCTGGCAGCCTCTGTTGCTGTGGCACCGGATGCACGTGTGAGCAGGATGTCAGCGAGCTTGGAGTGCAGCACTGAATCAAAAGCTGAAGCTACATCACAACTCAACCAAATCCCGTATTTCTTCATAACGCTTTCTTTGTCCAGGCAGCATTGGGCAGAAAGCAGGGCATCAAGTGGCTGGCATCCTTTGAGGCCACCAAGCTGGTACTGAGGAAGATCCCATTGTGCTCCGATGCGTTTACCAATAAGCTGGTGTATACTTTGTGCATCGCCTCAATGAGGTTTATGGGACGAACATCCTTAGCGGTGGTGACCATCTGCCGCTTGGGAATAAGGCACACATATGCATCATGGTAAGAGGCTGCGACGTCGCCATTCGTGATGAGAGTTGTGAAATGCTGGCAAAGTGCAACCACAGCATCTGGGTGATCCCAAAGTGCCTTGAGGACATCCCCCGACACCCCTGAGAGGCCACTGGTCTTGCCTGCGGCAATTCTGCCAATGACCGTCGTTACTTCAAGAGGGGAAACCGGCTGGACAGTGGAATTCCGTGACAACAACTTCGCAACAACCTCTGACACATGTTCCTGTTCGGTGTGGGGGGTCCTCGGCACAAAAAAGGCCCTCCATCCGCTCTTGGAGCTTGGAAGCGGCAGGTTGTTGACCACCCGAAGCTTGCACAAGGGCACCAAGAGAAGTGCGAGGCTCAGCACGCTGTCTGATGCACTTGATGGCTGCCGAACTCCCTTGGGATGCTTTTGCTTTCAGGTCTGTCCACCACTGGCGTTTTGCAATGTGCCGGCGACTGATAATTAAGCGTGTCAAGCGAGCTCGTTCTACAGGATCTGCTGAGGATTGTCGCTGAGCACATAAAGTTTTGAGGTCTTCTGGGTCCTTGTACTTGAGGGAAAGAGTACGATAGGACACACCCAGCGCCAGGATCTTGATGGCCTCCCACTGTCCGGCAGGGGTTTCTGTTGCGCGAAAATCTAGGGCTCCAGCCGAGATCTGAGAGCTAAGCTTGGGCTTGTCAACGACATGGGTTCCACATTGCTTGTTGCGCCGGAGCCTTCTACGATACGGTATTCTGCCCAACACGAATTCACAAGCGACTGCGGCATGATCGCTGCCAAGTTCAATGTGTGATTTCTCGATGACCTGTACACCCAAACCACCAAGGCAATGAAGAATATTTTGTTGTAACCTCATGCTAGCAAAATACCAGTCCAATTCGCTTCATGAGTTGGAACCAAACCTCGTCGGAGAACCACTGCGGCACACACGAAAGAGCATCATTCCTTCCAGGACGGTAGCTCTAGGACTAGTAACTAGTACTGGAGGCGCTAAAGTCACCCATAACAAGTATGCGCTCGCGAATGTGGGCGCCAAGAAAACGACCAAGGTCCGAGACTGCGGACTCAAAGTCCTCGTCCGAATTACTTGAGTGAGGCAAGTGCACCGAACAAATCCAAAGGCGGGTCCGATCCTCTTTCAGCTCAATCATTGCTGCTATATACCGAAGGCCCTGGGCAGTGCATACAACATGATCAAGGCTGTCAGTCTGCAGTAAAATCATCTGAGCTAAGTGCGAATCAAGAGAGTCCGAACCAAGGATAGTGAATACATCAAGCTCACCGGCACGACCCTGTGGCATCTGAATTTCACTGAGAGGGCCAGGCGCCCCAGCATCGTGCTTCAAAACAGCACCGAAACCACCCACCTCTTGTAAACAAATAATATCTGGGTCACGGCTAGTTATATTCAACCAGTCCTCAAAGGCATGAAGGGACTTGCCCTGTATATTCCAGGAACAAGATTCAAGGAATCGATGTTTCAGCGGAGATGGGGTGTCTCAGCGAGTGTGCAGTTTTACTTCAACGTCACCCTCCGACATCTTCAACAAAGCACTGATTGCACTGACATTGTACGAGAAGCTGAACGTGTCACCATTATCATCCTTGGGGTGAGTGGTGACAACCCCTTAAGAAGCCGAAGCAAGCAGAAGCGAGGGGGTCCCGGCAGCCACACGAGTATCCATGAGCCAAACTATCTGCTTGGTCCAATCTGTGTCGAGGGTGCCAAGGACATCACCATTATCACAACCACCGCCTTCAACGTCTCAATGGCAATGCCTGTCGCCTTGTTCTTCGCTCTCCTCTCAACAGTCTTGTGAGGGGAAAGCCATATGTTGCGACCCGAGGAGCATGCAAACGTATCCGAGTACCTGTTGTATAGCTCGAAGTATCGCTCTCGTGCAGTCTCGGTCTCGAGGGGCGTTAAGAGGATGTGCACCGTTTGGGCGCGTTTCCCGTACACCACTATTTTGGCGACCTGCCCAACATGGTTTTGATCCCATGCTTGAACAATTTTGCGACACTCACTGTCGATGGTGCTTCTGACAGTGTCCAGATTCCATCCACCACAGATCATTTTGTTGTAGTCTATCTCAGGCACTTTGGGATCAGGCAGTCGTGGGGCAGAACCTCGAGTAGCCGAAAGCCAAGGATCTGAAGGCTCAGGACGAACATCTGGGCGAGCTCATGGTGGTTGGAGGCGAGGCTCCCCAACAGGATGCCTATCGCCTGAATCGAGTCTCCTAGTAAGTTCGGCCACCTGCTTGGTCAAGGCATCAACACGAGGATCCACCGGTGTGTTGTTTTCAAGGAAGCTCAATCGATTGTGGAACCCAGAAACAGCATCAGTAAGGTTGTTGATCTGTGTGGACAGCTGAAGCTCTAGTCTGCTTGCCCACGCTGGAGTGGCATGGTTGGCCGCGGCGGCAGCTATCAAAGCATCAAGCTGCTTGTCGGCGTTTGCATGGTCCGCTTCAGGAGGGGCGTGCAGATCAGGAGGGGTGGGCTGTCTTTCACGCTTGAATGCAACCGCCATAATTACTAGGAGCCTGCTCATCCAGATCTTCATCTCCGCTGGAGATATCAAGCGGAGAGGGGATTCTGTCCATGGATCACAGACACGCAAGAACGGAAACGGGAAACTTGAAGCCGAAACCGTTGAGCCGTAGCCATTTTACGGCCCATCGCCTGAAGTCAGGAGTTACCTAGTGTGGGACGCCACTAGACGGGAACTCAAGAAAACGGCTCTTCGGAGTACGACCTAACTGGCATCAGGTTCGTGAGTACTGGACGCAGTGACTCACACTGAGGGTGACGCAGGAAAAGCTGGTAGGAAGTCTTACATCACTTTTTGAGCTCAAGATAATGTGGAGTCGATGCATCCTCGTTGTAGGTTTCACTACAACTACAACTAGCTACAACTACTACTGCTGCTACTACGACTACTACGACCACAAACTATGAATACGACTACTACTACTCATGCTACTACTTCTACCACTACTACTGCTACTACATGCTACTACTACTACTACTGCTGCTAGTACTACCAGTTCTACTAGCACCACCAGTACTACTAGTACTTCTAGTACTACTAGTACTACTAGTTCCACCAGTACTACTAGTACCACCAGTACTGCCAGTACTGTTACTATTGCTACTACTGCTACTACTGCTACTACTCCTACTACTCCTGCTACTACTGCTGCTGCTGCTGCTACTGCTACTGCTCCTGCTCCTGCTCCTGCTCCTGCTCCTGCTCCTGCTCCTGCTCCTGCTCCTGCTGCTGCTGCTGCTACTGCTACTGCTACTGCTACTGCTACTGCTACTCCTGCTACTACTGCTGCTGCTACTGCTGCTGCTACTGCTACTGCTACTGCTCCTGCTCCTGCTCCTGCTCCTGCTCCTGCTCCTGCTCCTGCAAATGATGAAGATGATGATGGTGATGNCTGCTGCTACTGCTACTGCTACTGCTACTGCTACTGCTACTGCTACTGCTACTGCTACTGCTGCTGCTGCTCCTGCTGCTGAAGCTACTGCTACTGCTGCTGCTATTGCCGCTGCTACTGCTACTGCTGCTGCTACAGCTCCTGCTGCTGCTACCGCTACTGCTGCTGCTACTGCTGCTACTGCTGCTACTACTGCTACTACTGCTAATTACTACTTCTACTCTCCTCTTGCGCTTGCTACAACGGTGACACTGGACACGGCCACTGTCAACATTGCTGACCCGCCTCCTGCTGCTGACACTTTCACTGCATGTCAGGTCCGTGCAAGGGTCTGCGTGGGCAGGAAACCAGCACCAAATTTAGTACCGTATCAAGGTCTCCCTATGTACCCATGTGCTACAGTAGGCATGAGTGAAACTGTACTCACCAGTGCATTCCTCCTTCTGCAGTGCACTCGCCCGTGTAGCACCGGAAAGCTGTGAAGATCGAGTCCGGCACTGTTGCAAAAAGACTTTGGATGCCGTCGTCCAGCGGGGGAGTCAGGTCGGCGCGACCTCAGCACAAGTTCAAAAGACAAGTTTTCCTCGCAAGCCTGCAGAGTACGACAGCCGATTGATGCCTGCAAACTGAAGCCTAGGGAAGCACACCATGGAGTATGTCCGTTTCGGGTCTCGGTCTGTGCCCTGCAGCAAACCCAGTCTGATGAGCATGAGACTTGAGACTTCGAAGCCTCCATGCAGAAAACGCGCCTGATGCGCTTTCCCAACAGCACAAACCGTGTCTGCCACTTGCATGATGTGAGCCCACTGTTCTTCTGCGTCCCAGGTCTGTCACCCAGTTCACGCACAATGCCCGTGAATGTGGCTCGAGAGAGAGAGAGAGAGAAAAAAATTCTGCAAGCTTTAAATACATGCTGTCTGTACATCTCGTGACATAGACCCCGATCCTTGAGAAATGCCATGCCTGAAATTCGGTTCGCACGTCAGCTGAGGGGAACCTACACTGTGCCGCATATCAGCTGAGATTACGTATGATTTCGGATCAGCACGTACGTATAGATTGCGTCCGCACTGGGAGGCCTTCATTCAGAATTGCCGGGCCGCCCGATGTCTGCGTGACTGAACGTGACACTGTCGCACCCATGCCTGCCCCAACCTGGAACTGCTTGTCTTGTAAGGCCCCTGCCAATGGCAATGGTTGCAAAGACTGCGATCACGTATAGCACGCTGAAGAGCAAAGCAAAGGCAAGGCAAAGTGTCCGAAGCCCTCCAACCAGTCCCTTGATCATCAACTGAAGCTCCTGCACGGAAGGACAGCAATGGCAATGCTGCGGGAGATCTCAGCAAAACTGATATTCGCTATGGTACATGTGTTCACGGCACAGGACGGGCTTTTACAATGCCACGGGCACATAAGTGTGTCAAGAAGGAGCTGAAGTATGGGAACGCACGCCCTGAAAGGCCTAGCCACTTAGCCATAAGCAGCCTATGCCGGATGCTCCAAGTTTGCTATTGCAGGGGCTCTGGTGGCTGGCCTTGATCATTTTGAGGCGGAAGACTCTAAACGTACGAGTCAACCTCACCAGACGACAAGCACGCAATAGCTGCATTGCTGCTGCTTCAGACTCTGCAATTACAGCCGTCAGCAGGATGTCGACCAAGCCGGCAAGCACTAAAAACATATCGAAATAGTTCCATGTGGACTCAGGCCCCGAGAGATAAACTCGCAGCCCCACGAGTCGTATTCGGACCAAGATCTCCAAACAAAAGGCGAAAGTAAATGCGACTTCGATCCATTGCCATCCTTCCCAGTTTTCCCAATTCACATCCGTCTGCACCCCCAGAATGAAAGCATTCGAGACGATCAACAAGGCCACGAAAGGCTCAATGTAGAGGACCGGGTCAACTGGCTGCGTTGGGGCTGCGAGATCGTTAATCCTAACGAAGGTCAACTCTGCCACCAAGCGGTTGGTATCCCCAGCCAGGAGAATCTCCTTCATCGCCCGAAAGAGTTCTGCCGAAGTACCGAAGATACGCTTTCCGTCGCCGTCCATAGCAAATGCCATGGCCAAGGCTTGAAACGGAACCAAATTGTGCTGGGGCTGAGACATGCCTTCGGACATGTTAGTGAAAAGGAAGTCAGCCACAGACCCCACACCTTCGTGTGGCCATTCCCATATCGCACGGGATCGCTCATCGATCCTTACCTCCCTCGAAGAAGTAGAAAGGCTACCGTCCCTGCGAAAGCCAATCATTCTTGAAAAAGTGCCGGAATGCTGCAATTTCGTGGCGTTTTTCTTGTCAATCGGCTCAAATCGCAGTCGCACAAAGTGCGCCAGCTTGTTCACGATGGCATTCACGTCACTTTCGGAGTACCGTGTGAGGCCCAGTGCGACGACGGCATCATGCAACTCTTGGCCTGAAATCAGTTTTTTGGTCGTGCCAAGGCGCATACGCAAGGTCTGCTCAACGTGCTCCTTGATACTGCTGGAGGTGTGGTCTGTCAGCGTAGCACACACAGGGTTTCCAGTAGTAGCACCTTCTTCCTCACCAGACTCTAGGTACAGCTTCGAATCCACAAACTCAGCAGTCTCCGCTGCTTTCGTCACTGATTCGGTCTGATCGCCGTCGACCGTTACAGTCTGCGGTGATGGAAGGGTTCTGGAGATGAGAAGCTCGGGCATCATGGACTGGGGCGGGCCTTTGATACTTGGCACATCATCTTGCACCGACGGATGCCGAGGCCTCACTGCTCCAGTGCTTTTACCTTCATCTGGCTTAGGAACTGGATCGTGCTGGACATACTCCAAGTGGACCTGCTGATCACAAGGTGCACTGAGGTCAAGAACAAAGTAGCAAAAAACAGTTTTGCTGCTGATGCCAGCGATCATGAATGCATGCCTGCACAAGCTGCTCCCTGAAAGAAGCCCATGCTTCGTCCAGCGTGCGCTGGAATGCCGCAACATCGTGGTGCATGTCTGAGAGGCTCTGGGACCTACGAAATGTACACAAGGCGCCGCCACTGCTACTTCTCCTTGGGAGCCCGGCGGTATTCACATACGCAAATCGCCAACCTACGAGTCGCCGCAGCTGGAAAGCCGGCTGCATTTGCGGCACTCTTGGACAAGACAGGCCGGGTCTCAGATACAGAGCTGGCGATCTTGGATACTCGACGATAAACGCATGAACCCCGAGCAGCTTTTTAATTTTTGTCCGCAAGCGCCAACAACTCAGGGTGGAACGCTGCATCCATGAGGGACCGGCACAGAGGGGCAAACAACCTCAGGACTCTGGGACGGGTTCTTATCGTTCCTGCGGCTTGTCTTGCCGTCTTGCCGACCAAATCCGACCAGCCTCGATCAGTAGCAGAGCATCGAAGGCTACAGGGATGCTTCCCCCAAAGCTGTGCCGCACCGACTGGGGTATTCTGATCAAGGCCAGCCAGGCAAAACTGAGGCCCAGTTGCAGGAAATGTGTAGAAAAAACTGCAGAAGAAGCCATCGCCTTCCAACGGCAGGATGGCATTTGGCACCCGCCTCAGCCCAGGAAGGTTTCTGTCCCGTCAGGATGCTCAGACTGGAACTTCCATGTCATCAAGCCACCGACCAGTGCCGAAGCTGAAGGCACGACAACGCCGGAAAAGCGCGCTCTCCATAGTGACGAAAGCTCCCAATGTTGTGATGCCAGAGCAGCCACCGACACGAACCAACACGCAACAGACCGTGTCCAAGCTCATGGAGGCTGAGACCAGAAACTGCCGTCAAAGAGGCGGGGAGATCAAGCGACTGGCGACTCTCCATCGAGACGTCCCCGGCAAAGACGGAAGAAGAACCGCTCTCTCCGTGAGGACGGCGAGCGCCTGGCGAGGGCAAAGGGCCGAGGGCCGCAAACGCATCTCCAGCGTCAGCAGCCCGGTGAAAGGCGCCGGGTCCTGCTCGCGGAGTTGCCTTGGCTCCGCGCTTGATAGGTGCGGCAGCCTTCGCTTTTTGCGAATCAGTGCAGGCCATCGCGGAATGCAGCAGATTTTCTGGAGAAGCGCAGCTTCATGGCCTTCGAGTCGTGTTTTGCCTTGCTCGAGGTCAACCCCACTACGTCGCATGTCGCATAGAGACGACTCCACTACGGGCACTCTTCTCCAACCTGCTCAGAGCATCCAAGCTGCTCACGCACGACGACGTGCACTCGGGCGCAAACAATTTCACAACCACATCATCAGTCAGGCTTCTTCATGGAGACTTCCTGTAGGCTGTAGGCGCTCGAAATCCTCGCAAACGCTTCTCAAGATGGCTTCCATGGCTCCACGCCTCCAGCAAGGGGTTGACTTCGGCGACAGAGGCTGGCTGTGTCAGCAACAAACAAGCTTCACCTGCGAGCCTCGGGCAAAGCAAAAAGTATCTCAGATCAATCTTCAATGCAAACCCTTGTCCTTCCTCTTTACGTCTCAAACGGTTCGCATGTCGTGTAGGTTGCCTGGAGCCGAAGCCAGCGCGCGAGAAAGTTCAGAATCGCTTAGCTCAAGGAGAAAGTGTTGGCTGCATAATGCTGCATCGCCTCTTTTGACACGTTTATTCCGTCAAATGCTCGAGACCATACCAACTCAAGTCGTCATACTGGTAGCCCTTATTCCACCAATAGCAGAGCTGCTGGTCAGGTCCTAAAAGCCGAACGTCGGGGAAGACGGGGGAGACATCTGAGGTCGATCCATGCGTCTTCGTCCCCTTATTACTGATTGGATAACTTCGCCGGCCGGCTTCGAAGCGCCGCCCGGCTGCTGGGCCAAGCCGCGGCTTTGGCGGCCTTCGTCGAAGCTTCCACCAAAAAACGGCGCCTTGTCAAGGCCCTGAAGGCCTTGAACCTAAACCTGTATCGTGATCCCAATCTTCGCTGACACCTAACTGCAGTCGAGAAACAAGTCAAGATGAGCGCAAGACTTGGATCGCAGAGCTTGCAGCCCAGCACAACGGCAGATTCCTGCCTTGCCTGGCTGTGTGTCTCTACTCTTGTGCTGTTTGTTCTGTCGGTCGAAAACATTGGCGAAGGAGTACCCTGCCACCGGGAGTAGCGGCGCTGCTTTTGGGAACTTGATGCGTACTTTTTGGCACCGATCCAAAACCATTTTTGACAAGGGAAACCGAGGATATGCAGAGCGAGTCTCGGTAGCCCTGGCAGAGACCCATTGGAAAAAGCTCGAAGCTGAAGACAAAACCATTGTTCGTCTTTGCGCGGGGTGGGGAGCCTTCCTGGCTCTGCAACACGTACCAGCTCTGCATTTGAGCCCAAAACTTAGCAAGACGTCGAGACTGAGGCTGCAAACAAATTGCATTGTATTTCATTCAGTGAATTCAGTGTTCCTGTTGAACACAAGTTCTGCCCAAGTCGGCTTCAGTCCCCTCTTGCGTTGCCTGTCCTCATGTGTTGCCTGTTGTCTAACTCCTTCTTCGATGCCCAGGCAAAGACTCCCACGTCTGGGACGCGAAATCGCAGCCCTGCCTCTCTTCATGCCTCAACCTTTGGCGCAAAGACCCCAAGGAACCCTGGGCGTCCTAGGTCGGGTCCGAAACTGGACCGATTGTGCACTGGCCATGTTCTGCTTTGATGTCTGTTCTCAGATGCGACACGAAGAGCGTCGACATCCCGCAAACCAGGAGCTGACAGCCTCTTGGGCCCTGGGATGTCTGAAAAAAACCCTATGAAGACAACTACACTACACCTGCCAAAAGTGCCAGGGGGCTGATGCTGGCACCTTCCAGGGTGAGGAACCGGATCCCGCAGCTCACAATCTTCTGCAGTGCATGGTCGTCGATCGGACAGGCCTGGCCTCATGTCGGTCTGACGAGCGTGCACATGCTCCCTGGCTTTGACAACAGGAATTCAGAATTCAATTCTCAGCACGCAGGCAATGAGTTCAAAATGAAATTTGCGGCTCAGCCGCTTGCCGTAAGCTGCAGCTCATCCATGTCCCCATGCCGTGAGTCCTGTCCTGCGCAGCCACAACGCTAGCTGACCATGGACCATAACTGGCTGAACCTGTGCTCCGGCAAGGCACATGCCAACATCGATTGTCATGCAACATCTAGACATAGAACAATCATCCCGTCCAAGGGCTCGCACGAGGTTCAAGACTCCTCTGCAGTAGAATCATAGACTGCTTCAGAGTCCAGCCAAGTCTGTGCACGTTTCGAAGTCTCGGAAATCCTTGCAAAGTAGCTCCATGGGCGCCCTCAAGCGACAGGGATCGGAGGTTGGACCTCAAAGCTGCCGGCTGCAAACGCCCCTGCCAAAGGGACTGCAGCAGCACGTCTCCCACCTGAGGTGGCGCGCAACGGACTTCATGCCAGAATACAAAAGCAGCAACCGTGATTCGCTGCATGGCAAGCGGCATGAAGGTTCGCCAAGGCCAGTGCCTCCAGCACGGGCAACGCCCCCAATGCCATGGCTGTCTCTGCTTCCAGCGATCGGCAGCCGACCATAGCTGCTGGGCAGCCTGCCTGAAAGACGAGAAAGTATCAGCACATTATGCAGCTGATAAACCACGATAAACCACAAGGTGTCGTGGGCGATATCGAACTTCTTGCATCCACCCTCCACCTCGAACAAGATGCCGAGGCGCCGCACCGCCTGCAGACTTGCATTGCTCGTGTGTCAAGAGCTGGGCGGCTCCGCGGGCAATGGAAAAACAAAAAGCATTTGGCATGGCCGCCATGCCTGCCAGCGGCTCACCTCCAAGCCGGATAGCAAGGCAAACTGCGGTGCATCGGACACCAACAAGCAGCGCAACGGTTTCGTTGCGATGGCATCCACAACGTCAGAGCCAGAGGCTTTCAGCAAGCTGTCAAGACGAAGGTCCTCACCGTTCGTGTCATGTTGCGGCATGCTTCCACAGGTCGGTCGAAGTCCTCCAGCTGTGTAGCTGAGACGACCTTCTTCAAGATTGCCCCGGAAACATGGGCGGAGCAACTGAGCCACAGAGAACGCAGCTGAGGACAGCCGCCCAGAAGCTCCAGAGCCGCATCCGTCACCTGTGGAGAGAGATTCCTCACAACACCGGACCGCTACACCTCTGAGCTGCGACTGAGTGGCAGCATCTCCATGAAGAACCACGCGGCTTAGTGCGGGCCGCCTGCTTCCTCTGCCCAGCAAGATCTGCAATGCCCTGGGCGTCAGACGAGGTTCGCATGCTCGCGCCACCTGGCAGGCATGGCCCAGCCACACACCTGTATCAGCCTGTATCTGTGGATCTGCTGCTGAAGCCGATCGCCTTGCTGTGAAAGTGCAATACTCGCAATGTCCCGCAGACCTGGGCGTTAGCAAAAAGTCTCAAAAAGTCTTGAAAAGCTGCTACCGTTGCTTGCCGTGGCTGTGTTCCTGCTGTTTTGTCGGTGTTGCAGCTGTTGTTCTTGGCAGCACGTGCGTCTGCCGCCGCGCGGGGTTTGTCGATTTCTTTGCTGGCATGTGCTGAAACTCGAGTTTTGGCACTTTGCTCGCCCGAAACTGAACTTGGGTTTCGTTTTTGCGTCGGTATTTGCGGTGGTTTCTAGCAAAAAAATGCCACAACCGGCAGGCTGCACTGTCCAAAAACATGCTCAGCTCTCCATTTCGCATCGTTTTTTTCGGTGTTTTTCTGCGTGTGTGTGTGTGTACACCTCTGATAGCAAAGAGTTTCGGATTGCGAAGTAGTGCAGGGGGACTGCCTGATCTGTAGCAGTGGCAGTCCAACGAAGAGGCTGTTACAGATCACTGATATGAGCTGGGGACGCCTGGCTCACGTACCTGCAAGTGTTTTCTGCCAGTGCTTTTGCAAGTGAAGTGGCGAGGGGCCAAGCCGAGATTCCCATAAGCACGTAACGTACAGCTAGCTACTCCTCCGAGAGAGAGTGTCCAAGTGTGTGTGTGTGTGTGTGGGGAACACCTGTCTGCTAAGGCTGCTAAGGTCTTGCTCAGTTTAATTTTCACTGATGAGACCGGCACTAACAGTTACTAACAAAGACGCTCATCAGTTGCCTGTGAAGCAGTGGGGGACGCTCCACTGTGTACCTGCAGCTTGTGACACATTCAATTATGCAAGCTGTGTACTGTTGCCGCATCCATATTTATTNTGAAGCAGTGGGGGACGCTCCACTGTGTACCTGCAGCTTGTGACACATTCAATTATGCAAGCTGTGTACTGTTGCCGCATCCATATTTATTTCTTTCGGAAGATGGCAAGAGGCTAAGCAATAATCCTCTCAACGTCCTACTCCTCTGTGTTGGAAAGACTGAACATCATGTGATCCGAGTTTGCCCAGAGGGAGGATTGCACGAGTGTGCTCTAGACGGCTTTCGTCGATCGTGTCGTCTACAGTAGGAGTGCCTACTGCATGGCCCTGATCGGCCCAGTTACAGTGATGGACCCTGATCGGTNGCTCTAGACGGCTTTCGTCGATCGTGTCGTCTACAGTAGGAGTGCCTACTGCATGGCCCTGATCGGCCCAGTTACAGTGATGGACCCTGATCGGTCCGGGCCCTGATCGGCTCTGTCTTGAACCCACCATGTTGCTACTTTCGCGCAAGGCCTGATCGCCTAGTGTTCGACGGGACTGAGCATCATGTGATGCACCGGTTTACAGCCTTGAGACCAGTTAGGCCCCGGGCCCTGTTTCAGCCGTCAGATTGCTCATCGAATTCCCTTCCAGCAGCCATGGCCAATTGGGGAGCATGGCAATCCAGTGGGTCCAGCAGCAGCTGGGGGAATCGAAATCAATGGCAAAGTAGTGATTGGTCTGACGGTACGTGGCAGTCTAAACCTTCCNCATGGCAATCCAGTGGGTCCAGCAGCAGCTGGGGGAATCGAAATCAATGGCAAAGTAGTGATTGGTCTGACGGTACGTGGCAGTCTAAACCTTCCGATTCTGGTTGGAAGACTACCACACCCTCTACACCAACTTTGCCAACTTCGTAACGTTTGCTTCCGATTACCAGCGTTACGACAAAACGCCCATCGGCAAAGGAGCCCATGTCTTGCACCGACAAGTGCAACCAACTGAGTGGTCCCGCAAATCGGGGCTAGCAGGCCGAGATATCACTGATATCCGAGCCTACGAACTGTCACATCGAGGTCTAGGAGATTTTTCTTTTCGGCTTTTGTCCGAAGGACGTCATCAAAGTATCGTTTGGGCCCGGAGTGGCTCAGAGTCGGTGCTCATGACAGCTCTTCTCAAGAAAATTCGCGAGAGCGATGTTTCCATTGATGATGCTGCCAAAGCATGTCATACAGGGGCCCCTCCTGACAAACACAAGGAGGCCATGAGATTTATGGAACCTCTTGCGCAAGATCTATTGAAGTGCGTTTTGGCCAAAGCGCCAGTTAGGACCTCTGATGCTTCTGATGAACTTGCCAAAGCTAAAGCCAAATTGGCTGAGCACGGCATTGTTATGTCCCCATTGAAAACGCAACTGTTGGATAACCCTTTTCCTGACCAATGGGTTATGGCTCCCTGGCAAGCTCTACGATCCAATGCAGCTCGAACTGCTTTGGTTCGCAAATATCAGCGCCCTTTTGCTTCTCTCANGTTATGGCTCCCTGGCAAGCTCTACGATCCAATGCAGCTCGAACTGCTTTGGTTCGCAAATATCAGCGCCCTTTTGCTTCTCTCAAGGATCCTGAGAGATTCCGATGCGCTCAGTTTCTACTGAGTTTGTTTCCGGAGCCTGTGACCGACAACACCGTTGGTCAAGAAGAATTTTTCGGCTTCGTGAGTTGCATTTTGCAATCACGACTTAACTATGAAAGGCACTTCCAAGAAGGAGCCTCTCTCTTTCACAATGTGGAAGAGAATGTCGTGGGTTATCGATTTAAATGTGTTGGCTTTCCAGGTCCACCGGTGGCTGCACAGAACTGGCACCTTTGGGCCCATGCCACCACGAGAGAAGGAGCCACGGGAATTCTGGCTACAGGAAAGATCCTTCCCACGGATCATCAAGTAGCCGATTTGGAAGCCCATGAAGATACCTTCTCCTTTTTCGGGAGAAGCATGTCTAATCCTGATTGGAATACTGGCGTAGTCNTACAGGAAAGATCCTTCCCACGGATCATCAAGTAGCCGATTTGGAAGCCCATGAAGATACCTTCTCCTTTTTCGGGAGAAGCATGTCTAATCCTGATTGGAATACTGGCGTAGTCCAGCAGCTATGAAAACAATCTAGCAAGGTTCCACGCGCTAGTCCCAGCTGTTCTTCTGACAAGCGGTGGGCCATTAGGTTCGCGGCCGCCCGCATTGACTTTGTATTTGTTTTGTCAGATCGAAACAAGGCCAATTATCCTCGGCAGGAAAATCCACCAAGAAGAAGAGGGCCAAACGCGATTTCTGCGCAGCCCACATTAGCGCTGACAGATGGCCAGGCCGGTACCCCCTTCGGAAAAGGCAGGCTCGCCGACTGAAGTGGCGTCAGCCGAACCGGATATTGACAATCTCATGGCAACATCGTCAGCTTTTTTAAAATCTTGGAGAGGATTTCGCAGCGAAAAAGACTGCTGCTGGATCTCTCATAGCTTTCCATGCATATAGAGTCAACTGACTGCATTTTCGTGTCCATGTTTGCTCAGTCAGTGGCTGTCAACCAATTACACACCGTAAGCCATGGCCAAACATTGCCGGCGTTCAAAACGCAAGCGAGCCTCGAGCTCTTTTACAAGTAGCTCGTCGTGTTCCTCGGCTCGTTCCTTTTCTTCTTCCTCAACTTCGAGGTCTCAGACCAGCTCGTATGAGGCTGCCCGCAAATCTCAAGTCAGGAAGTCCAAGACTACCGACCTTTCGGCTTTTCGACTTAGGGACAAAACCCGGGTCCTCCTTCAGAAGCCTCAGTTTGACCCCAAGGATGGGGCAATCGTTTACAGTACCACAGATGCTACATCTTTCAAGAAACAGCAGGCTTTTAAAGCTATGTCCACAAAGTGGAATAAGCCCTACTGCTGTCTGAAAATGTTCGTTTTGTAACCTAGTGCACGTAGTCCCAAGTAGTGAGTACAGGAAGTGTGAAGCAGCACGTGAAAACACGTGACCATTCCGCGAACGCACAGGCTTAAGCAGACAGACCGCAGAGAAGGAANTGAGTACAGGAAGTGTGAAGCAGCACGTGAAAACACGTGACCATTCCGCGAACGCACAGGCTTAAGCAGACAGACCGCAGAGAAGGAAAAGTCCTTTTGTGAGAGTAGTGGGAAGAAGGTTATAGAAGCCTTTAGTTTCAACATGGTAGCGGAGCTCCCGGATTCAGACCTCTGGGGAGCGATGATGCTACAGGAGCTTCCGAAGGTAGCTGTCGCCATGGTTTCCTTGGCTATGGTTGCC
>BGNK01001097.1:127782-170707 GCA_003297005.1 Symbiodinium sp. clade A Y106 | reverse complement strand
GGTGGGGGGCGGGGGGGCGTGGGCGTGCGTTTAAATACTCTCTAAACACCTAGGAAGTACGAGCACGGTGGGACCGGGGCAGTATCAAGTGTGGGGGGGAGGTGGAAAAACCTCCCGGGAATCTCTGGCGCCGCCCGCCAAAGGGGTCGGCGGATGTTGTATTATGTGCCGTTATGTGAGTGACATTAGTGTATTGTATTCAATTCCATTACATGATATGCGTATTATGTTTCTCCCGGAGTTTTTGTTTTCCTTAATTCTTGGATCAGCGCCGGCCCATGCCCCGCCCAAGGTGGGATCTTTCCCCGAGCGCAACTGCAATCCATGACTGCTGATAAAGCAGACCACCCTTTTTGGGGTTCAGATGTACTTGCCTTGCCCGTGCACAACGCTGTGCAGAAACGCTCCTCGTCGCCTGACAGAGGGCAGTGACGATAGTGCTGTGACACATGAACTGGAGGATGCAAGAGGAGAGGCGATGCAAGTCTGAGATGCACCTGCGAGGATTCTGGTCTGGTGCCGCAGGCAGAAGTGTTTGTAACGAGTCTTCCGTGGGGTCATGCAGTTCACCAGAGAGCATAGCAACTTTCCAATAGTGTTCCTTCGAGGTGTAGCAGCGAGGTCCTGTGTTGATGAGGCCTAAAAACACCCTCGGACAGCAGACACAGGATGCATTGAGCCAAAGGCTCCGAGTCCAGCCACGGTGTCCCGAGGATGGGATGCAGCAAGCCATGCCTCAGTCTGAAGAAGCCTCTATACTGCGCGCATCCCAATCCTCCTTTTGTTGCCTGCACCTTGAAAGCAGAATCACCGCAACTTTGTCACAGAGCTTGGGTCGCAAAATGCTCCCACGGCCTCCAAAGTCGCACAGAACTGCTCATGCAGCATCGGAGTTGGTTGTCGGCTCAAGGCAAGTTCGTTCTGTTCACCGCGAAGTCTCAGAGCTTGGTCCAGATCTGATCTGTGCCTCCACAGCCCTGTCCCTCGCTTTTGAATACTCTGCCGGATGCTTCAAGTGTACACCGGAACCCAAGCGGACAGGTTGGTTACAACTTTTAAGCTGAGGAATTTTTGGCTGTCGTTAAGGCAGCTCGACTCGCGCGAGTCTGGGGAATACAATCAGCGGATGTACCCGGGCCGGGGTTTTGGGATCCGGAACAATCCTGGAGGTGCCAGGTCAGGTAAAGGACTGTTTCCGAGAGAAGGGTCAGGCCCTGAGCGGAGTTTGGAGCTTGTTGAGAGGTCCCAGACCCCACGCATCATTTTGAGTGCAGCCCAGCTTGATTTTCCTCTCCGCCCGTGAGCTTCCTGTGCCAGGGCAGCGATTTGAAGCTGGAGACTGCAGCTTGGCTTACGAGCATGCAGAGTTTTTGGTGGCAGCTGGCTTGCATGGAATCCCAGCAGATGCCACGTTGCAGAGGTCACCTCTCTTCCCGAGCTTGGGCCTCAGTCATGACTCCCTGCACCGCATGTTTGAATGTATGTATGTATGTATGCATGCATGCATGTATGTATGTATGTATGTATGTATGTATGTACGTGGGTATGTATGTATGCAAGTATGTGCATATGCATGTATGTATGTATGTATGCATCCATATATTTACGGGTATATGGATGGACAGATAGGGACAGATAGACACATACATGATGAGCTAGATAGTCAAATGGACATGTTTTTCATCCTAGCCGTGGCTGTGTCGCCCAGAACAGACACGCGGCGGTTGGGGGAACATTTCTTAGCACGATTCGACGGCTGACTCGGGCACGAGAACCTTGACTGGACGTACCTGACATCGATTTCCATCGGCATCTCTTACTTCTCAGATCTTTCCGTGTCTGCTGTCTTGGACTTGTCGAGGACTCACGGCCCGCGGGCACAAAACTCAACCATTAGACTACAATGACACAGTGGAGATAATCTAGCGAATTCACCTGCTAGAGATTGTCCTTGGGGAGGTGAAGATATGTGTCCGGAGCAGTGCATACTGCTCGTGCTGTGAGGCTTTGGGAGCAGTACACCTTCTCCACCCGGCAAATTGTGGAAGAGGCCTGGGTCATGCGGGCCATACTTCCAGCGTCCCGAGACACTTTTAGCGTTTCCTGGCAGGTGCCGTCAATGATGTTCGAGCGGAACTTCATCGTTGGACCCCAGGATCCTGAGATACGCTCAATGATTGAATCAGCATGCAAGTGCAGTCGCGGCGCGCAGATATCCTGCCGAGGTCTCCTCGGTACTCCAAATTTTTTCATTTCCCACGACGCCACCGTCTTAGATGCTCATAATTGTCATGCCAACTGAAGCTGAATCTGGGCGGGCTTGGCGCCAGATTGTTTTCGTGCTGGATGTGGTTTCCGGACCGCATGGCGTCGCAAGCAGTGCAGATCAGATGGAATCCTCGAGGTTGTCAGGATGGAGCAACTATGAAGCCTGTGCTATCCAAGAAATGGAAGCAGGGCCTACAGGTCCAAGCCTCAGGACTAGCAGAGGTGTTTGTGTGAGCTCCTGTCTTGAACATATCTCGACGACAAACTGCTGCACTGTCTTACTGAGAGCAGGTACGGTGCTTGACTCGCTGAGCGATGACCGCCCGGAGCTCTCCGTCGACTCACCCGAAGAGGCAGGTCCGCATATTGAGAGCGCCACAAGGACGGCACACGAGATTCGTCAAGCCAATCCAAGCGCCGCTGTAAGCCATCCAACCGCTGGTTTGTCAGGCCTTGGGAATTCGGATTTCCCCCGGGTCAGTGCCCTTTTCCTGGTTCCTTGCTGCCGTGGTGAGCTGGAGGTTGTGCTGGAATGCGGTAAGATGATCGACACTTACGGCCTTAGCTTGCTGGTGCGAGCTCCAGGCCGCACGGAGACATCCCGAAACCTCGTGAGCCGCTTCAGATTCTGTTTCCATCGAAGGCAGCAGTGAGATGGTCGCGGTTGGGCCCCCAGCAGAAGATCATGCTGAGCATTGAAGGGTTGCGAAGGGTTCTGATTTCTTCATGGCCTTCGGAACTCTATGATCGAATGGAGCACTTGGCTCGGCTTGCCTTGTACCGAGGCATCTGTGCTGCGGGTGAAGCGATTGCCAGAGGTGGGGCACGACAGAAAATCAGCCGAGATAACACCACGTCATTGCCAATGGGGTGTGGCTCAGGGCTGCCACGTCAGCGATGACCTGGAGGAGGCTTCTGGTCAAGGTTATGCTTGTGGTTGTGCTGCTGCTGCTGCTGTTGTTGTGGTTGTGGTTGGTGGTTGCGGTTGCGGTTGCGTGTTGTGGTGGTTGTGATTGTGGTTGTGCTGGAGGTTGTGGTGGTTGTGATTTTGGGGGTTGTGGCTATGGTTGTCGTTATGGTGGTTGTGGTTGTGGTTGTTGTTGTGCTTGTGGTTGTTGTGGTTGGTGGTAGCCTTTGTGGTTGTGGTTTGTGTTGTGGTTGTGGTGGTTGTGGTTGTGATTGTGCTGGTTGTGGTTGTGATTGTGGTGGTTGTGGTTGGTTCTTGTGGTTGTGGTTCCATGTTGTGGTGCTTGTGGTAGTGCTGGAGGTGGTGGTGATGGTGGTGGTGCTGCTGGTGGTGGTTGTGGTTGTCGTGCTTGTGGTTGTGGTTGTTGTGGTTGGTGATTATGGTTGATGTGGTTGCGGTTGCGGTTGCGGTTGTCGCCGTCGGTCGTCGTCGTCGTGGTTGTTGTGGTTGCTGTTGTTGTTGTTGTCGTTGTTGCTGTTCGTCGCGGCGTGACATGAAAGCCACTCCCTCTCCGCCAGCCCTCCGTGACCTGCACAGTGGACATGCGTCTTGTCTGAATCAGCCGGTCTTTGCTGCGGTGCCTGGAGCTGGAGCAAGTGCATTGGCTGGGTTTTCTTACGGAGCAATTGCATGAAGTATCTTGAAGTCATCTGCTTCGTCAGTGGTTGCGAACTGCTCCCCTGAGGGATGTGGTGATGGAAGCGGGCAGCATGGAGGAGGGGCTACGGCCAAGGGTGTCAGCCAGCTGGTCGTCATCAATTTAATCTTGATCCGTGACGGGAATCCTCAATGTGTGCCCTTAATCGACAGAGCATGACAGGACTGTAGAAAGTTTAATCCTCAACGGCACCCGAAGAATGCATCGGTGTTGGAAGGCAGTGGGATACATTGAGTCCATTGCCGTGTCCCGAGCCTGGCGAGCACCTCAGAAGCGCCAGCATGCTGCATAAGTCTGCCACCTGCATGTGCGGTAGAAGTCAGATTCAGCGAAATCCACTGCGCGCGTGAAGCAAGAAGCGGTCACAGTCACGCCAAGACACGGCTCAAGACTCAAGGTTCAGGGAAGCGTGCTTTTTCTCCCTCCGCTCTTTGAAAACATGGCAACTCCCATGAAAAGTCCTTTGCAGACAAAACACAAGGGGGTTGAAGACTCAGATGATGACATTGAGAAATTACCAACCCGTGTCCTTGAAAGCTATAAAAAAGCTACTGGATGGGAAGTTGGAAACTAAAGTCCAGCTTGATCTCGGAGATTTTAAAGAATCAGTTCGCGCAGAATTCGAAGGCATGGGCCCTCGAGTGACGGGAACAGAAAATCAGGTAGCCCCCACATGCCGCCACTATGAAGCGTGTGGAAGTTTTAGAGCGAGAGATTGGCAAACTAATTACACCCCGCCCCGCCATGAAAGTATGAGTAGGAACCCGAGGTTTGTATCCATGGTGGTCGGGAACATTCTAGGTGCTTCCTCCCTGGAAGATGCAATCTCATAGTTGGACAAACACTGTCGCTCAGTTGGCATTGCATTTCCAGGCCCGTCAGACGTGTAGAAGAAGTTTCAGATTCCAACTTGGTGTTCGTGAAGTGCCACAGCGAGTCACATCGGGACAATTTCATTCAAAGCTTCAGGGACGAGTCAAGGAAACTGCCAGACTCTTCCCCGACACTCGATATGCCCTTTGATGTCCGTACTGTGGAACGTGCTCTCTATGCCATGAAGGAAATGCTACGTGTCGTGGAATCTCAGTGCCTCATGCATAAATTACGACGTTCACTCAGGCGTCCTCTCAGTCGCTGGAAGGGAAGTCGTCAAACTGTCTCGCTAGGAAGTTCATGTGGTGCGATGGAGAATGGCAGGCATGGGGAGAGCCACACAAATCCACAGAGATGGCGGACGTTTCAATCAAAGCCCATATGCCCTTTCAGGAAGCAAAAGACCGTGCCTCCAACAAAGGCAAGGCAAAGGCCCCGATTGGGGGCCCGAGCGGCGCATGGACATGGTTTCACCTGTCACCGGGTTACGGTGACGGCCAATTTTGAGTTGGGTAATGCTGTGACACAAGGAATGGAACGTGTGAAAATTTGTCTTGCCATGTTGAAGGAGATGGAAATTGTTCAGTGCATGTCTCGGTTTGATGTTGATATTTGCTGTCTGCAGGAAACCAGGAAGCCCAGGTCCCATGTCTTTCATTCTTCGAGGAGGCACTCAACAAGCCGCGGAATGGAATGGCGTGGGATTCGCTAATTTCAAATTCCCGCAAACTCAAAAGCTATATTCCCTTTTGCCAGGTATATCAAAGGACTGCAAGCCTGAAGATCGAATGTCGTGGTGGGAATGTTGCTCTGTAGCTGAGAAGCGGGACTTTCAGGAAAAGCTCGACCGGTCATGTCAAGCACGTCTACACACGGTCCGAGATTGGTACTTAGTGACTTCAGTGATCCCCCGAAGCAACAGCGACACGGTGAACACCACGGTTGGTCCGCACTCCTTTGGCATTGAAGCACCAAGTTGAGATTCCGAACCGCGATTTCCTTCTGGAGTTTTGTCATAACCACGACTTGGCGATCCCAAACTCCCATTGAAATTTGCCAGCACAGAACCACGTCCCTCACTGCGAACTTGGAATCCCACCTCTGACCTGGTTCCTTTTCAGTCCTGGACTTGCTATTTGCACCACGATATAATCTGCATGGTCTGCAATCTTTGCGCAGTGAGCGCTTTGCTACGCTGGCTTCCAGACACTTCCCGGTCACAGCATCGCTTCTGACAAATCTGGATCTGGATGGGCTTTTGTCGGGGAAACTTATCCACGCAGAGACTGGGCAGCTTTGCAGATCCCGTCCGTTCGCCGTGCATTCTGCGAGAACATCGCTGAATGAACGTCCGGTGTCGAAATCCTGAACAAGAGCGACTTCGGGAATAAAACTTGCTGTTGTGTCAATTCAGCGGTCACGGAACATGTACTTTGCTTGAATGTGCATGCAAACAGGCCCTGCATGAGACCGGGAGTGCTAGAAGTCTTGCAACAGCGGTGTGAATCTCGTTTACGCGGTTGGTGGGATTCTGAAACTCCCTTGAGGGTTGGAGTAAAGAGATCGTCCGAACATGATCGGTCGAACTGGCCAGAAAGACTGGCATTCTTCTGAATTCTTCTGAGGATTGGAAATCACTGAAGAAACGTCGTTTCGGACGGCATGCGAAACAAGGACCATTGCGAAATGAAGATGGTCTCTTTAGACGGACTGCCTTGACCGTTGGTATTGGTGCCCGCTTAGGTCCTTCTTCGTCAGTAAATTCGAACGATTTCAGTCTAAGGGAGCTCCCAAAGGGTATCAACAAGATGAAAAGGCCGCGAAGCATTGGGACATTCCTGTTGAAATCTTCAACACCCTGGCGACGGAACAGAACTCCAGTTTATCATGGCTTCTCGATCTTTGCAATTATTGTTGACGAAACAAAAGTATTCCTTATTAATGATCGACAGCTCCCGTTGCCATGATGTTCAAAAAGGGCGACTCTGCTGATGCAAACAATTACCACTCCAATGTCTTCAGAGCACAAAGCGTTCGCACTCTGCGAAAGGACCGTTGTATTGATGCTGGAAGTCTCAATTTGGCTTTAGGAAGCGACACTGTGCCGAAGATGCAATTTTCGTGGGGGCTGCTCTGCCATGATGCTTCACCGAAGCTTTTACGTAGTTCGCCAAGGAATCACCTCCGCCACACGGTCCCAGAACTTTGCCATTTCGCACAAGAAACACCCTGAGCCCATTGTCATTCATCATGACTACGATATTCTTGATACATGATGCCGCTTCCAATCTTGATACACCATCTGCAGTCGCAAACAAAGGGAGATTTGGCAGACATTGTCTATGCAGATGACACGTTACTTCTCGCAGCTTCCGATGGTCACCTGCAAGAGTTCCTTTCTATCGTTTCAGTTACTTTCAGTTCAATGTGGAGCCTGCATTCGCACACCGACAGGGGAACCCCCCGAGGGACACCTGGCATAGGCTATCTCGCTGCCGTCGTCACTCACAAAGGTCTGCCCGGACACGAGCTTGGTCGCCGCCGCATCGGGATAGCAAAAGCAGACTTTACTGATTTGCCAAGAGTTCGGAAACACTCTTCACTTCCTGTTCATCGGAAGGCTTATATTTACAAAACTCTGTTTGAGTCCGAAATTTGTATGGTTTCAGCCGTTTATGTTGTTTTGCAGCCGAACGTCGACAATTCGATGGGTTCCAACACCGATGCCTCATCGTATCACTGGCATTCCACTTTCGTTTCTTTCCCGTGTTCCAAACACGGCTTTTTACATCGGACACGCTGAAATGCCGTTTCTGACATGCTCGTACAACGCCGCTCTTGTTCGGCAAGATCTGAAGGTCTCCACTGGACCACCCTTTGCACGTATCTGTGTTCCTGCCTGGAACGGTTCAGCCTGCCGCCAGCATGTACGTGAGGCGAGAGGTCGACCGAGACTGGAATGGGTTTCTGAAGTAAGAAGTAGAGCTTTTTCACTGTGTGTTTGGGCGGCCACAGCGCATTAGCATAACGAGACTTGTACATGACCCCACTGTCTGGTAGCGAACGGTGCGTCAAGACATACCCGTCCACGCGCCGCGGGCATAATACTGACTGAGTGGCTGACCACAGTCACGCCGCCTGGTGGCATGCTCTGGCAGCCCCAAGTTTCAGGTTTCTTTGGGTAGGGCACGTCGGGAATCCATGCATTCTCACTTGGCACCGTAGTTGCAAACACGAGACATGCCATGCAGCTTGGACTTGCTGTATGGGTTTAGGGGCTAGCGGCGCTAGCGTGTGCAACTTCATCTCTGAGCTCTGGCCCTGCATCCGCGAGTCAGTAGATTCGCGCCGACCAGTTAGTTCCGAAGCGCCGTAGCTCCGTTTTTGTGCGAGCCGTGTTTTCCTTCGCTCTCAACCAGCAAGCCTGGCCTTCGTCAGCTACGTTACAGTCTTAAGAGCTTGCATCAGCTCGTCCTGCTGTGTAGTCAATGTCTATGTGAAGTTTCCACTTGTGCAAGTAAAACGGGCACGCCGTGATACGCTTTGTCGGAAGGCGTGGGGCTGGCCTGGCGTCCCGCCTGCTGTCTTTCATGGAGGACAAGGCGTGCAACCAGTGCAAGCGCAGAGAGCCAACCTTTCATGCAAGATATTTAGATAGAAGATGAAGATACGAGTCGATCAGGTGCCTTGCTCCGGTCATAATTTGTGACAGCAAGCCTGGAATCCTGCTCGGTGCAGGCGCGTGCATGGGGCCTGCGGCTCATAGCTTTGCACGTCCACCGCGACAACTGGCCGGGACCTCAGGCCATCTCGAGATCTCGGTACATCGAGTGAAGGGAGTGTCGTCGAACTGTGCTCAAGCTGCATAATGTCAAGCGCGCGGAGTCAGAGGTCTGCCCTGCGCTTCTACCAAAAGAAAGGCTTCGAGGTGCCTTTGCGAAAGTTGCTGTTGCACCATGATTCGCTGCTGCTTGTTTCTCAGGTCACATCGGACTGGCTTGGCTGGGGTGACAGATTCTTCCTTCTTCTGAAGCCCCTTTTCGACTCGGAAAATTCCGTTCCGTAGAAGGCTGTCGCAAAGGACAGCCTAGAAGTGTCATCAGGTGGGCAGGCCGCAGGCTTCGGCGCCACACAGCCAGGCTGTTGACCCCAAGTCTCAGCTCTGCCAGCGACACTTGCCCCAAACCTTGACGGAGGTAGTATGTACGAAGTCTGATCCAAAACCAAAGCATGCTTCTGCTACACCTTGGCGTGCTTCAGTTCCCGTTTCTCAGACGTTCGTTTACCCTGACACAAAAGCTACTGTGTTGGGGGGGCTTCGGCTTGTGCAAGCCCTCCGTATTTTGCATCCAATCACGCCTGGGGCCATGCGGAGATGATGTGCCCTTTGCAGGACCTAGGATTCGCAGCAGTAGCCCCTGTACCATCAGTTGCCCAGCTCCAGCTCCAGCCTACTGCTCGTCGGTTCAAGAAAGCACTTCGGTCAACAAGATGCCCAGGTTTTGATCAGATCATATTCATCCGACCAAATCCAGCGTAGCTGGTGAATTCAGCAGATGACAGGACTTCGCAAAGGCTCGCCTTGATTAGGAACGGCTAATACTGGCACGCTTGCGGGAGCGAACCCGGCTGGCACATGCTCCCGCTGTGAGGCCGGGCTCCCGCTGAGAGAGACAGAGACAGACTTAGACTTCAGGCATCAAGGCCTCAAGGTGTGCCATTTCTCAAGACGCATCTTTTGCAAGGGGGGGGCAATGTTTCGCTTGTGCTGAGATGCCCGGAGAGGATTGCTGATGTGTGAGATCGACGTTTTGCCTGGCTTGCCGGAGAATTGCCGCTGCAGCGAGGTGGAGGCAGCACAGGGGTGGGAGCCTTGAAGTAGTCAGGAGCTGTACAGTTCTCGCTGGCCAGGAGCTGTTCGGCAGATTCGGCAAGGTGCAGGGCAGGGGGTTTGTGGGGCCGCTGCGAGCTGGTTTGGGTTTGTGCCCTCGTTAGGTGGACTATCTCTTCATCCCACCTCCGTTGCTTCGCCGGTCAGAGCCCAGCTTCATCAAGCCGGCAGCTCGCATCTTCAGCTTCGGCTTCGAGCGTCTCATCATGTCTTATCTTTCAAACCGAGAGCCCTGACGAGGTTTTGGAGCCCTGACGGGGCCCAGGCGGCCTTCAAAGCATCGAAGGACAATCAGGTCGGAATCCCAGGCTTTTCTTCTGGCTGTCCGCGAGACCCAGCTGATGACCCTTGCTTTTGCAGCGAAACGCAAAGAGGCCTCCCGCATCATGCCGGCCTATTGCTATGTCGGGCTCGAAACTTGATCTCTGAGTGGAGTAGTTACCGTGGCCATCGGTGGCCTCGTGGTTGCCGCTTGCCCAGCCACTTCGCACATCGACCGCGAGCACTTCAAGGTGCACGCTTGGAAGCTTGCCGAGTCTCACGTCCGTGTGCCGGCTGATGGTCCCTCGCCAGCCCTAGCCTGCATATCCAGGATGCAAAGTGATCCCAATGCTGCACTGGGCCTGGAGCCGTCGAAACAGGCCCTCAGACGCGAATTCTGCGATTGCAACTGCCATGTCGTGTCATGCGCAGACCGGCTCAAACAACTCCGCTCTGCAGGAAGGCGGGAAGGAAAACACACCGCCCTGCAAGCGACGCAAGAGTGCAGCCTGCCTGAATTTCAATTCGAAGACTGCAAGCCAGCAGGCCAACAGATCAAGAGCGGACACGTCAAGCCTCCTCAGTGCTTGCATTAAGTTGCTACTTGGATCCGAGGCAGACAAAGTGAAGGGAGACTCGTTTGCAAGTTCCGAAGCAGCGGCGGCCCACGTTCACAGTGGCCGCACCCAAGGTGAGAAAGGCATAGAAATCGTGAGCCCTCGAGATCTGCAGCCGCCGCCTCCAGAGGATTGCAAGAGAAGTTGTTCCATGGTTCTCGCAATTTGTGGTGTTGTTCAGTCTCTGGTGAGGACATGGCGCTGGGCACCGAGATCCCATGGTTCTCGCTGAATGACGGGCTTGCAGTTGCTACTGCTAGGGTCCCTCGAGTCCTGCGTTGCATGCTCCACACTTGCTATATTGCGAGCGATCCACAGGCATGATGTGTGTAACTTGAGGATAAACGTAACAAGATGGTTCAGAAGTTCACAAATGCTCAGAATATGTATTTTTCTCTTCTCGGTATTTCTATCATGACTGGCATCATGATGTTCATGGACCGTGCAATGCTGTTCACGCAGGACATCGACGTCGGCAAACGTCTGGGGGCCGGGAAGTTCGGCTCTGTCTATGTTGCACGCTGCCGCCGGACAGGCCGGCATATGCCTGTTCTGCCCGCCTGGCTGGCTGGCGGTCCGTCCGTCCGTCTGTCTGTCTGTGATGTCCATCCATCCACCCACCCACCCACCCATGCATGCATGCATCCATCCATTGATCTACATATCTGTCATCTCTCTATCTCTCTCTATCTTGTCATGTCTGTCTGTCCATCTAACGATCGATCTATCGACCGATCTACTTATCTGCCTATCTACCCACCTGCCTATCTACTCTGTCGATCTGTCGAACTATCAGTCTGTGGATCCATCGACTTTCTATCTATCTGTCTGTCTATCTATCCATCTATCGGCTTTCTATCTATCTGTCTGTCTATCTATCTATCTATCTATCTGCGTAGCCAGCTCGAAGTAGCTTGGTAGCGCCTGAGCAGAAGCGGAGTGCTGTCACGATGCAGGCTTCATCTTTGCTCTGAAAGTACTTGACAAGCGCCAACTCATCAAGCATCGCGTTGAGCACCAGTTGAGGCAGACAGTTGGGTCGCTCACAGCATGTATCTGCATTCGGTGGACCATTGTGTTTGCGTGCGAGGCGAGAGATCGAGATCCAGTCTCATTGCCGCCATGTCAATATTCTGAGACTCTACACCTTCTTCCACGACGAGTAGCTCGGCTTCAGGTGACAATCTAGAAAATGAAGTTGCAGATCTTCAGGCTTGCAAAACGCCAGGAGAGACGACTCTGCAGACGAGAGGTGAAGTGAAGCAAGCCGTGAGTCGAGTTGACCGGCGCGAGCCTTTGACATGGCCCTCTGAGGAAGCGTGTCTACCTTTGCTTGGAGATGGCCCCGGGCGGAGAGCTCTACCAATTGTTGCAGAGCCGTGGCACCTTCTCGGAGGCCAGGCTTTGAAAATTTCGGATCTGTTTGTTCTTACTGACTTCTGCTGCAATGTGGTACCTTAGCTACTCTGGTCGTGCTGCAGGCCCGATCAGCTTGGTACTTCAAGCAGATGGTCGAGGCAGGACTGTGTGGAACTCCTCGGCGGGCCTCTCTGATGCTCATGTGCCATGTGCCCCTGCCGGGACATGCCGGTATTCTGCAGGCCATCCAGTACTGCCACGCCAAGCACATCATCCACAGAGACATTAAGCCAGAGAACATACTCATTGGCTTGAAGGACACGCTGAAGATCGCAGACTTCGGCTGGGCCGTGCACGCGCCCACGTCACGCCGGGAGACTTTCTGCGGTACTCTGGATTACCTTCCTCCGGAGATGGTCCTGAACAAGAAGTACCACGGAGCCTTGCCTGGAAGAGAGTTGATGAGAGATGTTGCAACTCCCAAGGAATGCAGGGCTGTGTCGCGTTGTTTACTCGAGGCAATGTCGATGTCTGGGGCCTCGGTGTGCTCTTGTACGAGTTTATGGTGGGCAGGCCGCCCTTCGAGGAGCTCGAGCTCAACAATCCTTGCATGCATGTCGCGGCTTCCCGAAGACGCCTCTGTAGGACTCAAGCGAGAAGGGTACCTACCGAAAGATCAAGAGCGGAGCGATACATTTTCCCACAACCATGACCAAGGCAGGCCTTGAAGGGTGCTTGCCCCGTCCCCGTCCCCGGAACAGTCTTCAAGGTGTCTCGCTTCACGCCCCCTACGAGTGTGCAAACTCTACAGGAAGCCAAAGATCTCATCTCGAAGCTGCTGACGAAGTCTCTTGCCGGCAGTTGCTGCTCTTGAGCCTCTTGGGTCTGCCGGCCGCTTTCAACAGTTACAGAGACCTTGAGGAATCCCAGCGACAGACTTACGCTAGATGCAGTGCTGCGTCATCCGTGGGTGTCCATCAATACCAGTGGCACCCCCGCTGCAAGAAGATTTTTGTGTGATAACAGCGCTTGGCAGGGAACAGTGCTTCTGCTGCCAAGGAGACAATGCCAAGCGGCTTCAAGAGTATTACGGAGGCATTGTCTAAAGTGCAAGATCAAGGTTTGAGGCTTAAGTCGCAGAGGCCAGAGAGACGCCGAAATGGCTCCGACTCGTTGAACTGTCCTAGTTAGACGTTGCGAAGTGCGAAGTTGCACGGCCTTGTTCAGCTAATTCGACTCAAGTCGGCAAATGCAGTCTCGCGCATTCTCAGGATGATAGTCAGACTAGCAAAACACAGGAGACTGCAATCCAGTCTTGACAAGACAGACTGCCAATTCGGGCGATTGCAAGACGACTCAGCCATTGCTTTTAGCTGGCCTCGGAAATCAGCTGCACGGTGTCTTCCTAGTGTCCCACCCGACGGGTGTGTCCATGCGCTAGCATGAAGCAACACCGTCCAAGTCCACAGCGGCTTGCAGTCAGGTGATTCTGCATGGCCATCGGCTCCAGCTGGAGTCTGGCACTCGCAACTGAATGATCATGATGATGATGATGATGTGTTTGGTATGTGCGCATGGGGTGATATTGTTCGAGGGTTCCACCTGAATCCAAAAGGCCTGCATGCCTTTCAACGTACTTCAGAAGCTGCCATCTTCGCCTAAGGTTTCACAAGGCACCGGTATTTGTATCAGCTCGGCGCCCCAGTGTGCAGCGGATGCTTCTGGCTTTCCTACACGGGTGCTCGTTGTACTGCATGTCACGGCCTGCTTCAGTTAGCCCTTGGGTACACATTGCAGCAGCGGAGCACAGCAGTATGTCTGCAGTTCCAACTTAGACATGACATGGCGACAACAGCAGGCAGACTACAGCCGATGGACGTTCTGTGATGATGTAATGTACTCGGACCGTTCAAACTTCAAACTGTCCACCGCTTCCCGGTTGCCGCCTGCCGGATGCAGCACCCCTGCGAAACTCCAGGCACCTGTCCCTCACCAGACATAGCAAATGCACAGACTCCAGTGATTACAGCAGGGAGACATGTCAAGCCTATCTGGATGGGCAGCTGCTTGGGCGTAGCTATCTGATTGGCAGACATCCAGGCGGGCACAAGCCGAGCATGACCGAATCCTGATAGTCCACACGCCCTGTGTCGAAACCTTCTGGTGATTCTCTTCAGCGATCAGGGGAACCATGCCGAGCATGGCTGTGCCTGCCGGCAGACAGGCGAGGATTCCTTCTTGGGCATCGTCACACCGAATGCATCAAGGGCTGCTTTCGTCATTCTATCGAACTTTTGGATTTCTTAAAGATTCAGTGGATTTGCTATGCTCTTATGCTCTTGCTTGCGCAGACTCGACAGGTTTATCCAATCTACCGCCAGGACTCTCGGCCTGTGCGTTGCCCTCGGCGCGCCGAATCGTTTCTGTTGGCACACTTCCTTTGCTTCCGACTCCTCAAGCAGCTCCATTTCCCTCAGCGGCTGTCTTGGCCTCTCTGAGGTGGCCGCGACCGCAGGCGCGCTCCGCCAGCCCTTGCGGCGGGCCCGGCACGGATTTTGTGGATTCAGGGACGGCCGTTGGAGGAGCTACCCCTTTCCCCTTGAACACCACTGTCAGTTCATGTGTCACAATGGCCGACTAACTGACTGATTATCTTATTTTATCGTTTCCTTTATTCCTCCGCTCTGTGCCTGTCGCGCTTCGATGCGCTGTTCCGAACGCAGTCCCAGCATAGCAGGTCGAGCGATCTGGCTGCGTGGCACTGAGCAGTAGCGCCGTCATTAGTGCCCTGGTCAGAACAAGCTTTGCCCGTTTTACAGCATCGGTGCGAGGTCCGACATGAGGCCTGTTCCGAAACCGCTGCGATACGCTGAGATTCTGAGAGGAGGTAGAGGAGTACCTGCGTGGTTCGAGGTTCCATGTGTATGTGCGAGGTTGACCTTCGGAACACCGCCCCGCACTCCCAGGACCATCTTGCCTTTGCCTTTGCTCCCTGTTTTCCTGCTTGCTCCTTCTTAACACTTTGCCGACCCGAGTCCGAGGCCAGTTTCGCACGTGAGCAAGCCTGATCGGGGTCCCTGGAGGCTCGCAGCTCTCACCGAAGCTTGGAGGAGCTCCAGAGTCTCAGACTAAGCTTTCGAGGCAAGTCTGGACGACGGCACCAAAGATGCAAAGACCTCAGAGTTCTGGCTTCTGACTTCAAGGGAGCCCTTGAGCCCCCTGGCAGAGAGCAGAGAGCGCCAGGTGCCCCTGCGGCCCTGGCATCCAAAGCCTCAGAGCAGGAGCCCCAGCGTTGGCGGAAGACGAAACCCTACAAGGGCTCCAAGCAGTTTCGCTGGTGCACCCCGGACCGGGTACGGGTACGGGTAGGGACACTGACGTCAAGAAACTGCCAGACATGAGATAATGAACACAAGTCGCCTTCCCGCACAGAGGCGGCAGAGACAGTACCGAGCGAACCGGCTGGGGCAACTATGTTTGTTGCCGCTTCAGGTGCTCGTACCTTCAGCAGAGGGCCAATACAAGGCTTGGCTGCATCAGCTTCTGAGCGAAACTCACATTTCCACGTTTCGACGATTCGGTCTTTTCAAGCTTTGATGATCAGTTCGGGGTTTCCGCGAGCTCAGTGATGGGGTTTCCGTCACGTCAGGCCGCTAAAGGACTATTAGGTCCCAAGGCCGGACACCAGAAGATGTCAGGACACGGAACCTTGAAGAACAGTGGTTGCATTCGATGCCAAAAGTTTGCTTCAATGACATGCATGCCATGATACAGGCGCCGGAATCCATCAGGACTCGACGCCATTCGGCGCAGTCACCTCAGAAGTGCGTGCGGGATCGTGAGAATCTCTTGCTTTAGAATTGTGTGCGTGCCTTTGGTGCTTTCCTTGGGCCTTTCGCTGCCGCTACAGGCCTTTGCAAAGTTGCGTCGCTTCCACATCCGGCTCTGTCGTGCCCTCAGCGCTGCAGGCGTACGTCTTGCCTCCTAAGCTTGCTTGGCAAGGCCCACGTCCGACCCGCGGGTACGATGCTGTTGCAGGCTGGACTGCTTTCTCAGATCTTTGGAGACCCCTAAACTCCCTAAAAAGCTCGTCATCGTCATCGTCACCCTCGTCACGCTGGTCACCCTCGCCGCCATCATCGTCACTCTCATCATCACCTCGTCACCTTCGTCACCGTCATCGGTATCATCAGCCTCATCACCTCATTGTCATCCTCATCATCCTTATCACTCGTCACCGTCACCATCATCGTCACCCCCCCCTTCACGTCACCCCGCACAGCTGGCACAGAGACGTCGTGACCCCGGTTTGGGCTCGTCGGCCCTACATGCAAGGAGTCCCGTCAGCAGCTTGCGCCAGGTGCTACAGCAAGGCAGGATGCACTGAAGCCATGTAGCCGTAGACCTCGCCCGGTCATCGTTCCATCCGCGGATTTCTGTACAGGCGTCCCAAGGCGCATGAGACCATATGAGTCGTTCCGGGAGCGTGTACGAGATCTACGTTTCACGTCTTTGGAGAGCTAATCCCGAAGCTTGAGGCAGCCGACGCCTGAACCGAGGACTTTGAAACCAATGACACCAATGCAGGAGCCATTGGTCGGAGTTCCAGTGCTCCAAGCTGTGTCTGTCATCCTGCCTGCGGGGAGGATGCAACGACGTCCTCGCAGCCTGTCATGTGCTGACCTCAGTGACCACGCCTTTTCTGACTGACTTTCCATCAACATGGATGTTGATTGAGGAGATCGGCTGACTCCTTGAGCTGCTCTTCAGCAGCACCCATGATTGGCAGGACGTAGCAACTGCTACTTTTGATGACTTCAGCTCAGGTTTTAAGAGCAGTCCAAGCACTGCTGGATGTGTCTGGGCATCGCCACAGTTGTCATGTCGTGTCATGCTCAGAAATCCGAAACCATGGAAGTTTGAGTGGCTTCACAGAGCCCTCGCGATCAAGCACATAGCTCAGGTCTGCTGTCGTCATCAGCATCAGCAAACGAGCGGCCTTTGATGGTGGTGTCACCGCAAATCAGTCACAGACAAGTGAGGCATCTTTGAGTTACTTCCAGTCGCTGCGATTTTCCCTTTTTGCATGCATGCAGGAGTGATGCAGACACCACCGCGGCCTCGACGGCCCCCAGGCAGGTACGGATCCCACTCGTTGATAGGCTGGAAAGCCTGCTTCGTTCTCTGACAAGGACCACACACTCTGCAGCGTCGGAGAGGTGGCTGTGACTCTGTGCTCGCCGTGAGCTTATGGAGTAAGGGAGATGCTCCCCGTGAGCCAGGACGCAGCAGTGCGATGACACACAATCCAAGGCCGCTGTTGTTCAGGCGGCATCAGTCAAGTTGTGCAAGTCCTCCTTGTGCCCACAGGCTCTTCAAACTTCGTCTTGCCGGGCTTCGCATGTCGTGCCTCGCATGAAGTCAGATAGTAGCCGTCATCATGCAAGCAGCAATGCTGAGCTTACAAGTTTGGGGTAGTCGGGTAGCCATGAACATCTCAATGGCTGTGATGCATATGTAATCCACGATTGCAACGAGGACCAAATACGATCTGAAATGATGGAGCTACTGGAGGCACGACTGGGAGTTTTGCTACACTGCTACATGATGACTTTCTACGAGCAATGGGAGAAGGAGAGAGAGCGCTGTCATCAGCGGCAGCTGCAGAACCTTCACAGCTTCCAGCAGGCGCGATCGAGTCGTAGTTCAGCCTGGTGGCTCTGAGCCTGGCGCCCTCTGTTAGGAGCGGGAGCGCGACCATCAGCGCCAGCTCCAACAAATGCGTAAAACGCACGAGGCGGCAGAGTGAAGAGGGCGCATGTTTGATGTTCGAGGGATCCGGGACGTCGGCCATGCCTTGCACAGTGCTCCGCGATGCTCTGCGATTCTGCAGGCAGACATGAGGAGACTCGAGGCTCCCATTCAGGGTGGCTGTGCTGGTGATTCTAGCAGTGCTGAGGAGGCTGTTCAAACGACGTAAGTCCGGGCAAGGTAATTATCATTGGCGAGGATGGTGGTGACTTGTTGATGCATTTTTTTAGGAATTCTTGTGCTTCACTTTTGGCGATCCGGGATTATCACTATCAGTGCAAATTCAGAGCGAAAGTGCAAGAGAGGCTTTTCTCTGTTCTGCCACCAGGAAAAGCTGTGCAATCTTCTTGCTGAGAGACAGGACCGTGGCAGAGTCTGCAAACTTGGGCATAGCCAAGAAACTGCATAAATCGTTCTGTCACGCCCGGTTGAGGAGATCAGATTCTTTCGTGGGGTCGCGTGGCCCGGCTTCAACGACAGCATTGAAGAGAAGTGCATGCCGCTCTTCGCCCGATTGTTCTGATATGTTCTGATTCTCGCGGCTAAGGAGTGGCAGTGCTGCCACTCCAACTCCCACCAAGGCGGGGGTTCACAGCCTGCGCTAGTAGTTCCCCATAACCAAGGTACGGGTAACACCGGCATGCTCGTACCGTGCCAGGCCACCCCTACACGGCCCCCTGGCAGCCAGGAAGAGGCCATGTGGGAGAAATCTTGTCAGCTTCCTACGTCGAAGTGCAGGGCTTGTTTTTGGCCAGGATACCCTGCTGTACACCGAGCCCAGCTTGGACCGCACTTTGTCTGTTCCCCAGTATGAGTTTGGAGTGAGGTCGGTGAGGCTCCGGGGGTCTTCCTACAACGACTAGTCACTGTGTTCGGGTATGTGCGGGGGACTCTCGACATGGTCCTCGGATTCCGGAAGATACGCTTAGCTGCGAACTGCTGGTGCCTTGCGAATCGTCGGACAGATTGGACAGATTCGCAGGGAGGACCTTTGCACCATGTTTTTGGCAGCTCAGGTCCCCCATCACAGCTCGTGAGGCGGATGGGTCGCCGACGCCTGAGAGGCTGAGATAATCCTGGTGAAAACTTCCAAGCAACGTTCCAAGCAACTCGAGGCAGGATCTGGCGGAGCTGGCAAGCCCCAGTCCGCTGAGCCAGGCGGGTCTCTCCGCCCGACAGTGCTGTGCGCCCCTAGCCCCGCGCACCTCAGGGCAGCTTCCCGTCCTCAGCCATCCTCGGGTGGCGGCCCTAGACTGGGCACCGGCCTCTCTTTCGACTCACGGCTTCGCTGAGGTCTGAAAGCTCTCCGCTGACACGCAGCATCAAGATGCTGCCACCCCAGCAGGTGCGGAGCTTGGCTGCGCTCTCCAGTCCTCCAGGGTGGCTGTGTTGGCTTCTGTGATCAGGTTCCACCTCTGCCTGGCAAATGATTCCATCGGGAATCGCGATGGCTGCATCAGCTTCGTGAACAACACGAGCTTCCAATGCCTCCGTAGTGTGGGCACGTCAGTTTAGGACCCGTCCCAAATGGAGTAGCTCTGCGAGATCAGGCATTCTCGTGACTGACCCCGCCCCCGGGACGTTGACAAGAGCAGAGCTTGGAGAAAGAGCTGAAATCCTCTCTCCAGCGAAAGGCTCTGAGGTCAGGGCTCTGAGGCTGAAGCGAAAGCCGGGAGCGACGACAGCCCTCTGAAGCCCAGGCCCGGGCCTTGACGGATGGCAGCGGGGGCAGCACCAGCAGCCGGCCACCGGCGCTGGCCCCAGCCTCGTACCGGCCTACCACTCACTCTTACGCAGAACGGCAGAATTCCCGACGAGAAGGAAACGATCACGGATTTCTCCTCATCCCAACGCATGCGCGCACGCGAGGGCACGCACACACACATGTGCACCACTTTCTTCATGGAAGCAGGAGGAAGAGCAGTAGTAGTAGTAGTCGTCGTCGTCGTTGTGGTGGTGGTTCTGGTGGTGGTAGCAGCATCAGCGGCAGTGGTGGTGATAGTGGAAGCTCGAGTGGTATGGTGATAGTAGCGGTAGCAGCAGAACTATCAGCAGAAGTGGTGAAGGCGGTGGTGGTGGTGGTGGTGGTCGTGGTACCAGCAGGAAAAGTAGCGTAAACATCATCAACAACGGTGTAGTTTGAAAACAGTTCCGGCTGCTGTGAGGATCCCCCACCACTGCCGGCTTCTGCCTCGGAGCAGAGAATCTTCCGGTGCACAGATCTTCACAGATCTTCACAGCTTCTGCCTCGAGCGTGCTCGCGAATCAGTAAGAGACAGGCCTGGACGCAGAACGGCAACCCCGAGGTGCGTCAAACACTGCTTTAGTGTGGCAGAGTCCTGTCCCCACCGGTTCCAGGTCGACGACTTTGTCCGGTGCCGTCCTGAGCAGTGGGTGGATACAAGCTACACGCAGAGGCTGTTCCAAGCAAGATGCCCCAATTGTGAGACTGACCCAGGAGACACAACCTCTGTTCGAAGGCAGAAAACGAGCTCAGGCTTACAATCCGCGAGTGTCGTGTGCTGACCGTTTCATGACCTCGCTAAATGGCCTCGGAAGCAATTCGACAGGGAGCTGCCGATGGCCGATCAGCTGGCACTGATCCGCAAGCCTTATAAGCGTGGTTCCTGGTCTGCCTGGTGTGTTTTGGGGGGAGCCCAGCAGCCAATTCTAGAGTTGTTGCCGCCCCAGGGGAATCCGGGAAGAAGCAGAGATGCGCCAGCTGCAGTCTGTAATCAACCTGGCTTATGTTGCGTTGTAACTGAAGGCACCACAAAGGCGATCCTTGTGGAGCTCCGGGTACACTCACGCAGAATCATCAACCTATGTCGTATTCGCTCCAAAGAGCCCCTTTCACCATGATCTCGATGTGGCTAAGACGAGTATGTCAGCAGAGGCTTCACGGTTCAATCGCCATCTGAGCCCTGCTCAGGGACATTCGCTCCATGGATGCGGTTGTCATCTCTCAGAGCAGGCGCGTCGGGAGCAGTATGTGAGACAGATGCCAGCTCAAGAGCGTCACCAATGCAACATGCTATGTCCATGTCACCGACCGTCACTGCATTTGCTGGGTCATGTTTGCACTTTGTTCTGTGTCTCTCGGCTGTCGCGCGCCTTTGGATCAATTTTCACAGTATTTCGAGGTGTACGTGTGCCTGGAGGCTTCAGCACGGACTGAGCTTACGTAGTTGTGCATTGGCATGCGATTTCTGCAGGTATTGCAACAGCATGGCGATTCGTGCGCTTCCGGCTACGTGGAGCAGCTAGACAGTCAATCCCATAGCTCGTTGTGGATGCCCTCAGGGGCAGAACATGAGCACGAGACAAGGCAGAACCGTGTCTGCTTGCAAACTCAAGCACAAGCAGCTTCTCCGATAGCGATGGCACGCCTTCCACTTTCAGTGCGGCTGCGACGTGCCTTCGAACGCGGCATGCTAAGATGCTGTTAGCAGATGTATTTAAGGTGCCACCTTGCATTGCATAATAAATTACATATCACGTCATCCCTGGCACTTACTGGCGCTTTGGCCAATGGCATCTCGCACAAAGCTCTTCCCTGCCTCCGAGGCGAGCAGCCCAAGGTACAGCTGGACGATACCCTGGCGGGGTACTTCGCGGCTATGCCCAGAACTCGGACCGTCACCGTGAGCTGGGCTGAGCTGCTGTTTGAGTGGCCCAAGGCTCGAAGACGACGAGGAGTGCGATGAGGAGAACATTGTTGAGGCAGATCCGAGCAATCCTTGCCGCAGCACCACACCTGGCCTGTCTGGGTTTTGTTCATTCCCCAACTCGAAGATCGCCTCTTCGTGATGTCCGATCTTCAGACTGCAGTTTTAGTGCAAGCTGGCGACAGGAGCAGCTGTAGCAGACTGTAGCAAGCCACGCATCATCGTGATGTGCCGAGCAAACTACGAGTCGGAGCACCAGAGCCACGCATGCAGCATCTCTGATCTTGCGCACTGACTTGGTCTTGGTCTTGAAATTTCTCCAGCTACTCAGAGACTCTGGCGTTAGGTATTTGACAATCACACTCGCGAGACCTATACCACATAGTAGATGCAGCCAGCTCAATCGAGACTTCGTTCGAGCCTTGCAGGTGTGGTCCTCGTACCTTGTTGCACTGCTGGAGCCCGAGGGTGCGTGCAAGGATCCGCCGGCTGTCCATGCCATGCTGCTGGGGAAGCGTTGTCCGTGCGCGAAGATGACGTGAGTCAGCAGGTCGCTGCCGTTTGCGCTCTGTTTCCCAACAGGAGCTTTGCCTCTCGGTCTTGAAGCACCTGAAGGAGTGCACATGGAGTTTCGAGTGCACCTGATCAGAAAGCATAGCTTAGTAGAGTAGTAAAAATGACCTTTCTGTGTTCCTGGCATTCCTGGCATTCCTGCAGGCCTGTGAGGCTGTTTGCCACTGCCTCAACTCCCTCAACCAAGACCGATTCTTCTGGTTTGCTGCCGTCGCTTTGCCCAGGCAGCGCTGCAAACTCGCCTCAGCTTTCGCGAGCAGGCGTGCTGCTGGGTCGCCTTGACCACCAAACCATTGGGCATTGCGCTCGTGCTTCGAGGCTCCCTGAACCCGGCTCCGGCTCCGGGTGCCACGGTGGAGATCTCGATCACAGAAGTGGAAACCAGCCCAACAGAGGAGCCCGAGGAGAGGACATGTGCCCTAACGACGCACAGAGCCCCGATTCCTGCCTGTCTGCGCTTGCACCCACGGATGCTCCTCGCTTTGTGCATTGTTGGCACTGATCTCAAAAAGCTGGGCCGCACTCCGAAAACAGGGCAAGTTAGGTCAGTTAGCCGCAGATTGGTCGGCTGTCCGATGCTACCAATTCCACAGCCACCGCAACAACTGAGAACCTCTGGTCCTGATCCTTGAGTCTCTTCGGAGCAGCATGGCGGCGCCCGCCAATGAGCCGGACGAGGCTTCGCCTCCTTCGCCGGACTACCTGGACGCGCTGCTGACCAAGCCGGCTCGCAGCGGCCGCACTGGCCAGCGGCCCTTTGGCTCCCTGGGAGACCAGATCGAGGCGAGAAGAAAGAAGGTACTTTGCCTGCGCTGTGAACTGTTGCTCGAGGTGGACAAGTACGATGAGCAGCTTTCCAATAAGGTTGAAGATCTCAAGGCACCTTACGAGATCCGAACTGAAGCTTCCAGTGCCCACGTCGTGTGCAAGCGTCATGAGACACGGCTTGCTCAGTGGCCTCTTGCTCTTTGGCAGGCACTCTTCAGAGGAGCCATTCCGCGAGATGTGGTGGACTGGGCAAGAGCGTGTTAGAGCGAAGTAATGAATGATTCAGGATTCAAGCGGTGCCTTTTCTGCGCGGGGGTATGCAGGACAGGGCCAAGATCTTCCCCTCCCCAGCCAGAGAGTTCCGGCACCGGGCGGGGCCGCTGGCCGTTCGGCGGCCTTGCGCAGAGAGGCACGCCATGTCGCAGTCAAACGTCCGTTGTTTGTCAACTGCAGCCTTGGCTGCCACAGTGCTGCGCGTCTGTACGCTTCCGACTGCAGACCATCTACGTTCGTACATAGCTCGTTCGACGGATAGATCTCTCGCTCCACGCGTCTCAGTCTTTCGCTCTCTCCCTCTCTCTCTCTCTCACTTCCCATGTGTCGGCATCTTATGTATGTGTGCATGCATAGCAGCAGTGTCCCGGAGAGACATATCTTGGCTTTGAGGCAGGCCGAGGGTATCTCCCTCGAGCTGTCGATGTGGGACCCGGCGGCCAAAGAGCACAGCCTCATCAGTCCCACAGAGGCTCCACTGGCTTTGCATCGGCGATTCCGTGCAAGCCTCCTTGGAGCGTCGGTGCGTCGAAAGTTTAGTTTAGTCAGAGCTGGTGACGGTGAGGTGCCCATCTTCTCGCGGCCCATATCCGTAGCCATGGAGGTTGGGAACGGGGCTCCTTCCGTGAAGCCGGGCTGAGACCCAGACGACTTGGTCAGCTTGTCGGGGTTGGCCTCTGCGTCAGGTGCTCAGGACGCTGCCCATCCGAGTGGACCCTGAATTGGGGGCGCCTCGGAAGAATGGACAAGGAAAGAGACCAGGCCCAGTAGCAGGTGACTTCGGACTTCGGCTTTTCTTCTGAGGAGGGCAACGACGAGCAGGAGTGGACCTGCCTTGACCTCGCTGATGCTTCCAAGCCGACAGCCTGGGGGCGAGTCATCGGGCATGGCTTGCGCTCAGCCCAGTTCCACTCGACACTCTCTGGCGAACTCATCGTGTGCCTTGCCTAATCTTCAGACCTCCATGGCGTCTATGTCTACGAGTCTGTGTTCAAGGAGTGTATGCGGGAATAATTTCTGTTTGACCTTCCCACCCTTATTCATGCCAGCTTTGATTCAGCATCCGCCAAGTCTGCCTGCAGGTGTCTCGCGTACCACGACGTACGTCTGCGCGACTTAAAACGTGGGCAGCCGCTGCCAGAGGAGGCACGCTGTTCGCAGAACAACGGTGTCAGTCTGCCAGTCTTACCCTGGCGAGGACGATGCAGCCTTCGAGAATTCCACCCAAGGAAAGAGGCCGGGATCGCCAAGTGACTGCAAGTGATCGATGCTTCAGCGCTACGAGGTGGATGGCGGCTGCACAGGAGCTGAGGAGCTTCCTGCCACTCCGACTCAAAGTAGCACGTTAGCACGTCCTCGGAGTTTTGTTGCCGATTTCCCATGATTCTCTTGTACTTCTGCGGTCTGGGCTGTTGTCTCGTCTCGTGCCCTCGACACCCCTGACATCGTTTAACATTGCAAGAGATGAATACTTTGGGCTTGTCGTGCATAGGTTGCAAGCGATGGAAGCTGCAGACGTCAAAGGCCCGGGTGATGAACATGCATCATCTCGATGTGGCTCATGCTGGTGTTGAGTGGCATGCAGATGGATGTTCCGGTAGGTTTGCCATTGAAGTGTCCGTCTTGTGGCCAGCATGGCAGCCAGAGCTGAGGAGCAAAAGTAGACGTCGTGGGACGATGGAAGCGAAGGCGTTTAGCGGTCGAGCGGGACTTCGTGCAGGTTCCTGCTCTGGTTTGCCTCGCACAGGTACTCTTTGACGTCTGACGGCGCCTGTTTCCCTTTCCCTGCATCGAAACGACAACGCCAGGAGGCTTTCGAGCTAGAGGATGGCCGGAAGCTGGTGTACAAGCAGCCAGAGGCGAGAGAATTCCAGCCCGACCCAGCGGGGTCGCTTCTCTTGTCGACGGAGAGTGAGCTTAGCCCCCCTTCCCGTTCCACTCCTCCATCACTTTTGCATCCTGGCAGGGTCAGTTTTCGAACCCGCACTTTGGCTTCACTGAGACGGAGCTTCGTTCTTGGTCAACACAGCTTGGCTCGGCGGGGTTTTGAGCTGAGTACGAGAGCAACAGTCAAAAACATGTAAGACTTCTGGGCCTTGCCGTGTTGTTGTCTAGATCCAGCAACAAGCAGCCGACCACCTAGTCATTGAGTCGTACTGCACAGAGCTTCCTTGGCTGCCGAGGAACTTGCCTTGCGAGGTCGGGATTCCCTTTTTCTTGGGCTTTGGGCTTGCGTGTAGCGTTTAGGGCCCTCAGAGTGCAATGTGTGAAGTCGGCAGGTGCATTGCCTGAACTGGCTCTGCCTCCAGGCTCTGGTTTCGCAATTTCAGTGTGCTTTGTCAGGGCCTGCCAAAAGCACGTACACCACGAGCTGTTTCAGTTTTTCCACGTTTTCAGCCCCAAGTGCCGCTGCCAGGCCAAAGAAGCAAGGAAGGATGCATCCGCGGGCAGGACCAGCCCATTCTGTGGTGTGTGAACTCTTCGGTCGACTCCAGAACACTTCACGGGCATTCGTGCGAATCGAGTGCAAGTTTTTGCTGGAGAATTCGCCCTGTCTGCAGGAGAGCTGAAGGAAGGTTGCTGGAACTCCATTGTGGAGGTGCCTACGATGGAGACGAGTCTTGGGCACCGTGGGGCTTGCTGCGCTGAGCGCACGATCACGGGCTTGAGACTGTATGCAGCAGGTGGCAACAACACTGTGGCGCTGGCCCCGTTGTTTGAGTCTGTCCGGGCGGTGGAGATCAACCGCACGTTGGCGCAAGCCGCGGAGGATTGTGATCGGCCAATTTTGGCAGTATCGTGGTGCTCATGACCCCTGACTGTGCAACTGCTTGGAGAGACGGCCGATGGACCAACACACCACAAACTTCGATGGACCAACATCACAAACTTGTCTCGCTTCTTCGGTACAGTGCCTTGTATGAGCCAGCCCCGCAGGACAACTTGAAAGCAAACAACATCACGTGCTTGGGTTGCAGCCAGGGTGCTTCATCTGCCCAGCAACAATGTGCGAAAGTAAACAAAACAGCCTGAACCCTGGCTAGCATTCGTGCAGTGCTCGCCTGCTGAGGAATGCCAAAATCTTCCGCACGTCGAGCGAGAGTATCGACGATTCGATCTTCGCTGGTTGTGATGTGATCTTGGTGGACCCACCACGCGCAGGCCGCGAACACCGGGATCTTCTGTCATAGCCCCGGGCTGGCAGGTTTTCACTAAGCTCACTTGCGAGCCTTCGTCCTAAGTCCAAAGTTTTCCTAAAGCCGCAGTCAAGGAGCGACGACAAAAACAACTCGTAAACAGACGGCCTTCACACGCAGACACAGGAAAGTTTTTTCATTGCAATGGCATGCGAATTCCCGACCATGTATTATTTATGCAGTGCCCATTTGGCATTGACATCCATGTGCCGCTGTTTGGGAGACACGGCAACTGTTGTAAATGGTGTCACCACCAGACCTGCCCTGCTCCGATTAGTACTAGTCGCCAGCCTTTGGTAGGTCGGGTTCATTACGCAAGGCACGCAAGGTATGCAACACAATCGAGACGCGTACGCGCGCGCCTGCCCGCATGCGCACGCGCCCGTGCGCATGCGCCCGTGCGCACGTCCGCACATGCATGACCACGCTCACACACATGCACGCCCACTCACACGTGCGCAGACACGCGCACCCCGCTCTTCGCCCGCCGACCCACATGCACTTGCTCTTGTTGTAATTAAAAGTCTTCGCCTTCACTTCCGCATGCTCTGCAGGCTTGGACGCCACTGCCCGAAAATGCGTGGCCAAATTCGATCAGCTTCCCGGCAGAGCCTATGATTGTCAAACGAACCAAAGCCGGACCACCGCGCGGAGCTTCGCAGCTCAGGATTCTGTACATTTCTTGCAACCCTTTGGCCCTCAAGAGTGACATCGAGAGCCTGGGTGAAGGCATAGCTTTTCAGCGGCCTGCTTTGGGTTTGGGCGGTTTGCCTTGGTTTATCAGCTGTTCTGTCTCCGTGGTCAAGCCGAAGTTCGTTCCAGGCTTCGAGGTAGTGGCCCTTGCAATCTTCGACATGTTTCCCTACACCACCCATGCCGCAGCTTGGACCAACTGTGCTGAGTTTACGACGACAGCTTTCTTTACGGATCTGGTGAAGGCCACAATGCAAAGTGCACTTTGCGCATTGCAAGGAGTGCGCTGTCCGCATCCGCCGCAGGCGACAGGCAGGGATCGGTCGCTTGCAGCTGCGCCTCCCCTCTGGCCCTCCGAGCGACACTTCCGCCCCCCAGGCATTTGTGCCACGATCGCCGAGCAGCAGACGGTGGAAGTTTCTCGTGCTGTTCGTCATAGGCACGAAGATGCATTAAGAAGCATGCTGCTTGTTCAGGCACACACATAGACTTAGACATTGGTATAGAAAGTGAGCGGCAGATTTGCAAGCTGCAGGTGCTGTAGCTGCAGCTCTATATCGTCGGCGCTTCCGGTGCAAGTTGGCAGCTTGAGAGCCCTTGGCTGCTGTCGGCTGCTTTTCCTGGACATAGTGCAACACCATTGTGTACAAAGTACCAGCTGGAGCTGAAACGCTTACGTGTTCTTACCTCCCCTTCTTCAGATGTTGACAATAAATGCACGTGTTAGTGTTAGTATCGACCTAAACCCAAACTTCGACCGCTTCTGCTCTTGGCTATGGTCCTTAGCCGCGTTTCATTGCGTCTTGCTGCGCAACTTCGTGGATGTTGTCCGCAGCAGTGGCACGCTACAGGGCTTAGGTTGAGGCCAATATGTTTGTGCCGGAAACAGAATTGTGGTCACACCTTTGGTGTTTGCAAGTGGTAGAGTGGCGAGGAGGTGGAGGGGCTCGGCGAGTGGCTGGAGAAGCTCAGCCGCTGCCCTGGGAGAGCAAAACACACAGGATCAGCAGGATGAAACGAACCAGTTCCTATCTCTGCGTTGAGGCTTGTCCCACTATGCGGTGGCAGCGCGGGAGTGGTGCTCGGGCATGGGCTGGGACACCCGGAAAACCTTACGAAAGCTTCAAAAAAGACCGACCGAACACATTGCTTTGCGCGCTTCGAGGGGCGGCGACTGTGGAAGAGATCGAGGAAAACTGGGAGGAGTTCGGCGATGCGCCGCCGTCTCAGCATCAGAGAGCGAGCAGCCCTAGCTACATGTCATCAGTTTCGTGACCCTGAGGGACATGAACAACGGCTTTAATTGGTACGAATAGTATCACAGGGACAACTACAAGTGCCATCGTCTATCAGAATCTATCGTCTATGTATCACTGGCTGTTTTCTGAAGCCAGGATGAACCTCAAGTTCCTCGAGCGGCGCCGCCTGAAGCTGTGCGCTGCTCCGGTGAGCGAAGCGGCGACGCCCGAACTCTCAGAAGCTTGATTGGTGTAAAGGGGTGCACGTACCTGTGTGCATTCAACCTTACATGTTTTACCAAGGGGATCACACGGAATTCGGTGTTGGATCGTGCTAATACTGAGAGAGACCTGAATAAAATGAAGTCCCACCGCCTGCAAATATTTTTACTCAATCTTGGGCTCAAAATCGGTGGTCTTGGAATGCTGGCAGTGCTAGCAGAGTTGTATCCCCATCTGTGTTGCAGCTGTCGGTGATGTGTATCAGTGTATCATGCCGAGCCTCCGTACTACTCTCCTTCCTGTTGCTTCGTCTGCCACCCTGCCACCCAGCCGCACCCACCCGCCCACTCACACGCGTAACCTCACAATGTATTCGGTCATGTCGCTGCATACCTGTATACAGTGTATACATTCATACTAGTAATGCGCCTGTCGCGATTTATCCAGATGTCTCTCAAGCACACAGACCCCCGGGTCTGCGTCTCCACATCTGCATCCCCATCTCTATCAAGATCCGTGCATGTCTTTTGGTCAAGTGGAATGTGTGTATACACACCAAGACACCATCTTTTGCCCTTTGGCTGTGACACCAGCAAAGAACATGATCATGCTGCTGTTGGGGCTCCAATTCCTAGACCGTCTGGGGTTTTTCAAACTTTTCAGCATGTTCATAAGCTGCGCACGTCTTAGATATCACAACTTTTACAACTGTTTGAATTTCGGCGAGTCGACCAATGCTTCCACGCCTCTGCACATGTGGGGGGATGGCAACATGCGGTTCTGGAACATGTGCGCGTTTGTTTACGAGATGGTGGACAGGCCTCAAGCGCGAGACCACGCAGACGCAGAGGAGGACTGCGCCTCCACCCTTATGCTGACAAGCTTGTGCATGATACCAGTTACAGGATCTGGCCTAAGAGAGTTTTGGAAGAGGGGCCACTGGCAATGTGGCAGTCTGCTGGCAGTCTACCGAGCCGCAAACGCTAACGAAGCGCTGTCCAGGAGGCAGAGTCTCACAGCCACTGGGCACGGCCCTCGGAGTAGTCAGAGGATCCTTCCCGGCTTCCTATCTAGATTTTCCTGATTCTTCGAGCCGGAGCGAGCCGGAGCTGTTATTCGCGTTTCCCTTCCGGGTGTGTACCTCGCGGGGCTTGGCAATACAAAGGTCGCCCAGCTTAAGGAAACTGTTCCGCAGCTCGGAATCGCAAAGAATTTTAACAGCCCTTCCGATCGAGGTACCGGGCAATTTGACGGCTTCACCGGAGGCAAGGATCCGTAAAACAAAGAGGATCTCCTCACATTGCCATGATGCCTAGCAAGTCCTAGTTGCAGGCGGAGCGCCCCTTCGTCATGCCTGCAGCTTGGTGTGCTGACCACGAGCGCTCAAGTCGAGGATGTAGATGACGGCTGATTGGAATCTGGATGGTTCAGGTCTTCATGCAGCAGCAAACGAGGAGAGCACTCAACTCATCTTAACATCTGTCGTGTTATGTGGAATGTGGCTTACAGCGCATGCATGTGTGGAGAGCTAAGGCTGCATAGCTTTGGTGACCCAGACAGCCTGTGTCCAAGCAATCGGTGTAGTTTAGATTTTTTCGGACAGACAGAGTTCGGTGGATGGAAGCGCCAGATCCCTACACCATCCTCAAAGAGCTTGGTCATGGGATGACGGCCACTGCAGTGGCCTCGGGGGCCGGGAGAGTGCAACCACCCTGCCCCCAGAGAGCACCCAGAAGGTCTACAAGTGCCGGAGGGACGACCAGATTTTCGCCGTCAAAGCGATCGGCCTGTCCAGGTGCGTACGTCCTGCCCTGCCCTGTTGCATCATGTGCATCTCATGTGTGAACACCGCGCTTGCCCGCAAAGGTTGCAGATGCAGCGCGACAAAGAAAAGGCCTTGGAACGATTGCGCAGAGAGCCAGGAGCCAATCGTCTTTGCTTCGCAACTGCATTCGCCATTGGCAAAGTCGTTCTCTCTATGGGGGGGAAGGTGGAGTTGTAGGTCCGCTGTTGATGTTGATGACTGGATCTGCAGCACTTGGCTCCATCGACTGACCAACCCCACAGCGCACACTAGCAGCTAGCAGTCTCTAGCATAGGCCTCTTGCTGGATGTCAAGGGGCGTGGTCCTCAGTTCAGCATGGCACAGTGCCACCAGCTACGTTTGGTTCACGAGAGATCCTTTTCACCGAGACTCTGAGGTACAGATTCTGCTGAGGCAGCACTCATGCAGACCGAGAGCTGGGGCTCAATCGAGGAGGCTCGCAAGAGTCAGAGTGTCTGTGAGCTTGCAGCTCCTATATGGGGGACGATCCGAGTTGACACGCCTTCTGTTTTGGTAGTGCAGGTGGTGAATGCCCTTGTGGAGAACGTGGCAGGCGATGCCACGTGGCTGTCGGCTCCGTGGTGTGGCATTAGAATCAGCGAGCGTGTTGTTCCCAAGCTCTGACTTTCTGAAAGACCCTTGTCGCTGCATCCCTCGGAACAATCGCAGACGAAATCCTCCACTGTCCACTGTTCGATCTGAGGTGCTGTGCATGTGGCTGACGCTGCCTCTCAATCTTATCCAGGGCTGCATCGGTGGGCTTTGCAGGCAGAGACGTGACGGTGTCGGGCATACCTTGCAGGGCCTGCTGCAAAAAGTCTGAACCGTTGCTTCTATTCAACACTTTCCCGAAGCAAGAAAGACCTTCGCTTTTTACGGACCGAGAAGCATCAACAGACTGCTGGGTGCCTTCCGGTTCAGGTTTGCGATGGCTTTCTTCGTGATTGGCTGTTACTGCTGCCGGTGCATTCCGCCCCTGGGCAGGATCTTTTTTAATTGGTTGCCTTCGTGTGGCTTTGTTTCGGGGACTACCTGGTCTCTTAGCGTCTTAGCCGCTCAGGCTTCTACTAACATAAAGCTGACGTCTCGCAAGGGGCTGGATCTGCTGCGCCGCCATGGCCTCTGTAAAGTGTGGCCGTCCTTGCATCCTGGCACCTTCGTGGTGGAGGTATGCAACTCGGCTAAAAACACCCGTGAGTGCGCATGCTGTCACGAAATGGGCTAAAAGGCCGTCTTGGGCGGAGTTGAGGTATTGGGGGGCTTCATCGCGCTCTTGGCAAATTCCAGGCTCTGGCCTGGTGAGCAGTGATGTGAAGAAATCGCAGCTTGTGCAGGAGTCGTCTGGCCTTGTTCATATGGGAGTGGGAGGCGCCACAGCCAGAAGACGTGATGGGAGTGCAAGCCCTGAATTTGCAAGGGCAAGCTGCCACCCAAGTGTAGACACACATGCGAGCATGGCGCCAGGCGTTTGGAAAAGGAGACCACTACTGGCATGGGGAAGGATACTGGTCAGTCACCTACGAGGAGCGCTGCATGGGAGTTTCGGATCGCTCGTGCCGTTCTGTCCGGGTGCAGGAGTGCAGCAGGATCACGAAGTCCCAACAGAAGAGACGGTCCGCTTTTGCATGCATCGAGGCATGCAGGGACGGGGCGCAGAAGGGACCCATGTGCTGCACATCTGTGCAAGGCCTGCGTTCCTGACCTCTTTGTGCCTGGCCCAGTGGGGTCAGACAGTACAGAGAGCCATTCCGAGTCTCTGTCTCACTGGGTGTCTTGAGGCTTCCAATATCCTGCTCTTCCTGCCCACCGGTGGCCCTGAGAGCGAGTGGGCGGCAATCCGCAAAGTGCTTCACGCGGCGATGTTAGACCGAGGCACCTTGGAGTTTCCGGGGATCCAGTGACTGCGCAGCGCCATTTTCGACTTGTGCTTAAAGTCGTTAAGCTCTGAAGGTGAAGTGGACAAGCGGAACTGTAGCTAGATTGGGATTGTGGTCAAGCTTCCAAGAACGGTCGGGCGTTTTGGCAGGATTTGGCAGGTTGATAGCGCAGCAGTCTCAACGATCAGGTGCTTACCATTACACGGAGCGCTTGCAAAAGCTGAGCTCGCAAATTGCTGCCGAGTGGCCAGAGCCAAAACTCACGGACCCCGCCTCAGCTTCGGAATTTTGACTTCCAGAAATCGGCTGAGATTTCGACTGGGTAGCTTCGAAGCAGCGACTTGTAGTGTGGTAGCTGAGCACGGTTCATTGATAGTTCTTCAGGCGATGTTATCAAGCACGAAGCCTGCTAATTTCAGGACTTCGATGACACGGAGAAGTTGCGCCTGATGGCTGCTTGGCGGTTAGCAGTGTAGGAAAGCCGTTACAAACGCAGCATGCTACTCAGTGGATGAGGTCGTCAAGTGCGTCTTCTTCATGATCTTCGGTATTTGGCTCGACGACAACGATGCACTGATCCTCCGCAAGTGGCGAGACTATGCTGTGTGACCCGGTCGCAAGCGAGCCTTTGAAGCTGAAAGCAGTTGCATGCGACATAGATGACTTGCAAATGTCTGCTGGAGGATAAGAAGTTCCTGCACCATCCTGGCAGAAGCTTTGACCCTCTCTGAGCGCCTGCGCGCTCAGGTTCTTTGTCCTCCCACGGCTGATTCACCGGTTCATCTTCAATTTCGCCATTGGCAGGGTAAAGCAGCTTCGGGTGGACACGGCGCCTCGAATTGACTGGCATGTGCAAGTTCAGCTGCGGGAAAAGCTCTGGTCACTCGTAAGGTCGGGGTCATTGAAAAGCATGGGCTTCAGCCAATGTTTGTGGAGATGAACAAGAACCTTCCGGAGAAATACCGAAGGCAGGGGGCTGGAAGGGGATCTGGGTTAGCTCGCAATGTGGCAAAGCCGTTAGATGCAGTCCTTAAGGCCGACGGACGTGAAGCTTTGCGATGAGATCATGCTCCAAAGCCGCACCTTTTACTCCGCTGCCACGGCCTGCTGCATACTGCGTGCTGGTAAAGTGTCACTGTGTACTGCATGCCTGTGCTGCTGCTACTACTACTACTACTACGACTACCTACAACAACAACAACTACTACTACTACTACCACTACGACTCCTCCTACTCCAAGTCCTAGTCCTAGTCCTACTCCTACTCCTCCTCCTCCTCCTACTACTACTACGAATACCACGAATACTACGAAAACTACTACTACGACGACGACTACTACTACTACTACCACTACTACTACTACTACTACTACTACTACTTTAACAACAACAGCAGCTACGAATACTTCGAAAACTACTACGAACACTTCTACAACAACAACAGCAACTACTACTACTGCTGCTGCTGCTACTACTACTACTACTGCTACTGCGACTGCTACTGCGACTGCTATTGCTGCCAGTACCAGGACTGCTGGTACTATTGATGTGCTGCAAGAGTGCAACTTCTTCTGCTTGCCTGCCTACCAACCTACCATCCTACCATCCTACCAACCTACCCATTTACCAACCTACCTAAACACGTACCTACCTCCCTGCATGCATGCAATGAGTGCTCTCGAACGAATGACCGCATGCTTACATACATGCACGCATGACTGACTGCCTGCCTGGCTGACTGACTGAGTGACTGACTGACGGGTGGGTGGGTGGGTGGGTATGTAGGCATGTATGCATGCATGTATGCACGTCTATGTTTATGAATATGTATATTATGTAAGTACCTATGTATGTACGTACGCATGTACGTGTACCCATATCTGTAATACTTATATGTGTGTTTGCGTTCATGGCAGCATCTTCCCTGTCATGCCTGTGCGAGTTGCAGAACTCAACACCGATGAGTAGGCTGTAGGCTGAAGGGCGCGACGGCACTGCAACATCGAGTCTCCGGAACAAACCCGGGCTGCTCCGGGTCCGAGAGCCGCGAGCCAAGGTTTGCTGTGGGCTTTGCTGGGATCGGTGGCACGAGTGCCTGCTGCGAGACAGTCGGCGCTTTCCTTCAGAGCTGCTTCGGATGCAAGATTCGGATGCTCTTGTCTCCGACATATGATTTTGCCATCCAGCTGCTTTCATCGAGTCTGGATTCAAAGCAGTAACTCAGTGCACAGTTTTCGACCCCGCATCAATGAATGGAAGGAAAGATCCCTGAAGAAGCGAGCGCCCACCTGATTAGCTTCGAGAAGCAGCATGTCTGCACATAATAGCATAAGAGGTCGTGGAGGTAGGCGTGAGTTGGCTGTGGGCGACTCTTGGACGCCAAGGTATCCCACGACTGAAGACATGCTGGAGGCATACAAAGCCAGTCCGGTGAAGTACATCAAGGCCCGCCTCCCTCGGCAAGTTTCGGGAAGCCGGTGCTATCGGCTTCCGAAGGATGCTGCAACTTTGTGGGTTTGTTCTACGAACTGGTTAGGTGGTGGTACGGAGTAGAGTAACAGCAACCAGCGGACATGGAAGCATTGTACAGCCAGCATCAAATAAAGGAGATTCGGATTCGGTGTTTTTTTTCAGAGTTTTGTGCGCTTGGGTGATGCTTTCCACGACAGACGGCTTGCCAAGCAGCGGCAAAGCGATATCAGTTTTTGTTGGTTGCCTTCATTCCACATGCTACCGCGACGGCTTCAGCTCGTCGTCTTACTGTTATCGCCCTTACTTTTTTGTTTCGCCAGCGGTCTCGGTGGTGCTCATGAGCAGGAGTCTTGCCGCATCGACCCGCCGGTGACAAGTGCCACTCGCGTTGACCCCGACGAGAGGGTCCAGGGCTAAGTCGTAGCTCCGCAGCTCCTTCGCTCTTTCTTCTCCCGTGCGACCGCAGCTCAGGAACTCCTGTTCAAGGGCATCCCATACACGATGCCACCGGAGACACTCAATCAGTACGTTATCTCCATGGCAAACCGAGACACCAAGATCTTCGAGAACCCAGATGTCTTCGATCCCACCCGCAAGGATGCCAGCTTGATCTCATTCCGCCAAGGGCTAAGGGGGCAGTCTTGGCAGCGACACCAGAGGTGCCCTTCGTAATGTTGGCATCGAGCCTCGATGGCCTTCTGACTGTGTATTTCGCTTCTAGGGGCTCTTGTCCTGCAGGAGCTGGACCAGGCCCTTACATGGAACGGTGCTTTTGGCACCCCCAATGAGGCGCCCGGCACGTCTGTTCTCAATACTGTGAGGGGGCTGACGGAGCAGAAGAGAGGAGAGCGTTGTGACACTGTGTGAAAACGTGCACGTTATTGGTGGATGTTGGACGACTTGCGCAGATGATGCAATCGAGCATGCCCTTGCAACCCGGGGTTTCGTAGACTTTGATTCTTTGAGCCGGGCAGGAACCTGACAAGCCCTGTGTTTCTTGCATAGCCGCGCTGTGAAGGCGTTCAGCCACACGGGCTTAGGGAACAGACCGAGAGTCATGCGGAGACTCAAGTTCAAGTTCTATAGAAGCCTTTTCTAGACCAAGTGTTGCCACTGCTCTCATAGCTATGATAACGGCTAGTGCCTGGTTGGTAGTCAGGATGCACCCTGATCAAGCGTCTTGATGATGGCATCCAGCCACGAGTGCTACCAGGAGACGGTGTACCCTCGGATTTGTCCCGGCCGCTTCCTTGCCCTGGATGTCGCACAGGCCATCGTGTCACTTAGCTTAACCAGTGTCGCTCTGCCGGTTTTCCTGAGCAGTGGTGGGGCAGTTTCCCGTGGGATTCACTCATTGGAATCCCAACACGCAGGTCTGTGTTTCGATGCAGGAAATGCTCCATGCCACCTACTGTCACATTATGTTCGCCACACCACTGGTAGCACAAGATAGCACAAGTGTACAATTAGCCGACTGCACCATGTCCGGAGTTCGTCCAAGCCGCACACAGGTATGGGTTTAGAACCTCTGAGACAGCCAGGACGGTTGCAGGAGAAGGAATGGAATCTTGCGAGGGAGGCGCCGACCACATGTGGAGACCTCCAAAGGATGGCTCGAAGTGTAAAGTTTTACAGGTACGAGTAATGGCTGTGAAGCAGAGGACTGCGTTTCATGCCGTTGACGATGGTGCACTTCTGTATGACTGATCTGTGAGAGCATTTCGTGGAATGGTTGCCATGCGATCATATTCGTGCTAGCAGAGCTCGGCGCTAAGGGGGCATGTGGTCGGAATCAAGGACTGCCGAGTCTCACGGTTGGTCCTGCCGGTGCTTGCAATCGAAAAGCCCAGAAATTGAATGTCGAATCCGGGTTTTTGCACCCTGTCCTCCGTCAGGCTTCCAGTTTTCATGTCACTTGTTTCTGTGGTTCACAGGAGGTTTCCCAAGAGATGTCAGGACGATGGCAGGGATGCGCGAATGTTCTGCTAACAGCAGGTCGCCGAGAAAGTTGCCAAGCTGCAGAGCGAGAATTTACATGTTTGGGTACAGTGAAGCCAATCATGTATGATCAGAGTTGTGTAGCTTTTTTTGATGCCAGGGTTTCATTCCAGGAGCAGAGGTGGTGGTCGAAACCATGAAAACCGCGAGACGTGCGTCAAGGTTTTCACACGTTCTACGAGTTTGTAAAGGAACGGTCAGTTGACCCGACCTTCACTACAGCGTTTCCAGTTGCTTGATTCCACCCGTAACGTGAATCTGTGCTTCTGGCGATACAAGATCGTCATGACACTGTTTTAAAAGTCCGTGCCGAGAGGTCGTTGGACTCCATGCAACGTGCATCCTAACCACGTCCTTGAATGAGTCGTTATGATTTGATGCGCACCAGCTAGGATCTGCACGTCTGCTTCATTGTTGAGGGCACGACAAAAAATGTCTCCCCTTGGCAGTGTGTGGCTGGCCAGCCATTTCCGCAAGCAACCAAGAGTTGTTGCAACGGAAAAGTATGCCATCCGAAACGGAAGAAGCGGAAACGATGGATCCGCTTGACACGAACTTCTCCCAGGTCTGCCATCCTCTTCTCCATGCGCCACCCGCACGCGTTGGCCTCAGAAGACCTCTCCTTTGTCGGCCAGGCCGTAATGTTTCGATCTTGAGAATCGCCGCCTTCTGGTCAAGGTGGTATCCCTGTACGACGTGCACGAAACCTTCGAAAGGCTTGCTTGCTCTCGGCTCCGAGCCGCTCCGCTTTGTTCGACTAGGTTTATTCCAGTATACCCGCACGCTGCGGGCAGCGCGCCTGCTGGGAGGCGCTTCTTGGTCATGGAGTTCGTGGATGGTGGTGAACTCATCGACGCCTGCCTGGCACATTGCCAGGGTGGGTTCTGGTTCGTCTTGGCTTTGATGTCGTCTGGCTAATAGCATATAGCATGAGAAGAGTCCCTGTCCAACCAGTGCCCGTTTCATTGCCTGGCAGCGGAATGTTGGTTTCGTCAAAATACTTTGGACAGGAGATCGACAAGAACGGCCCTTTACCAGAGCATGAGGCCGTCTGCAGCCGTTTCAATTGCAAGAGCAGTGTACCTCTTTTGTCCCTTCGTGCCCATGTGGCGTACCTGCATGCTACCGATGCCAGGCAAGATACGTCTTTCTGCAAATAGTTCTTGGCCGCAGCCTTGGTCCTTGGTGGCATTGCAGTTTCCGTGTGACCTGGTGGCAGCCAAAAGGTCTCAGATACATCCACTCCAAGGGTGTGGCCAAGATCTCGGACCGTTCTGGAAACTCGAATCTTTCAGTCAACAAAGGCGTGACGGCGAACTTCTTGAGATCCGTAGTCTGGAAGTGAACTGAGAGGGACAGACGAGCAAGACAACCTGTGTATGTCCGAGGTGCATCGAGATCTCAAGCTGGAGAATGTCTTGGTGGACAAAGCTTCGTGGTGGTGCTAAGCTGTTCCAAGTTCTGACACTGGCACTTTCCCTGAACGTGGGTCCTACGTGTTAATCAATTAATCGATCGTTGCTGAAAGCGTTCTTCATCCTGCGTCCCGCCACAGTTTTGGAAAGCACTGTTTTCATCAAGCGGCTTACAGACCCGAATCGCAAAGGCCATTCCCGAAAGCTTCGAAGACTAGCTGCCCAACACAAACCGGAGGTGTCTCTTTCCAAAATGTGGGAAGAATCCTGAAATCCAAATGGCAAGAATCGTCGCTGCTGGATTGACAAGTATGCACTCTCACCGACGATTTTGCTAGAAACTCGCTTCTCAACGCCGCAATTCGCAAGCAATGCCGCCATCAGGCTTTGGAATGAAGCCTTGTGAAACTGAAACGCAAACAGAGTCCTCGCAGAACTGCGCACTCGAGCTTGGGCTTTAAGGTTCTGTATTTCATGGTTAAGGCTCAGGGTTTCGGCATTGGGCTGAGGTATTGGGATTCATACACTGTCAGGTCATGGCTTGAAATTGTCAAACCAAATACCGACAAGACGAAAACTGCGTCGAAGCTGTTCTGAAAATGTGCTACCCACGGAATTGGAAACCACGGACTTCGCCTGCACAAGCACCGTGTACAAGTCTTGTTTCCATGGCTGTAACGTTGTCTGGGTTTCGCTAACAATCGAGTTAGAATGCTAAACCCTACAAAGTAACTGGCAATTCTTTCTTTCGCATTACAAAATGCAAAAAGACTGAGCCTGTCGGCTAGAGAGGTCGGGCAAGTTTCAAGCTCCATAATTGTAACCACCAACTTACACTGATTCTGGGAAAGAACCGACTTAAGTCCAGCAGTTGAAGAACTTGAAACTAACAGACTCCACACGCAAAGCCCGGATCAAGGCCTCTGTTTCAGATTGACGCTATGACTATGAGCCCACGAGCCAGTATTGTTGCAGTTTGACCACGTAGATCTGCCCCTAAGCCCCAAATGGAAGTTTCCGAAAATAGGGGTACCTTATATTGGGGTCCCTAGAATAAGGATTCTACTGCTTAGGGTACTATATAAGGGTCCCGTATTTTCGGAAACTCGCGAATCGTGCTTTTCATCGCCTTCGTTTGTTTTTTTGGCGCGGCCTTGCTGTCGATGGGGCGCTCGGAACCCCTTCGGAGGACAAGCCTAACCCTCAATGGCCCCAGAGCCCAGCAGGATCAGTACTGCTACGAATGCTGTATTCTGCGGTACTGCTATTATCTTTATGCTATCTTACGTTATGTTCAATTATGTTCATGTTCATAGTACCCTGAAGTATGATTTTTTCCTGAACTTACACTGACACCATATTTTCTATATCGTCTCACTGAGGTCCCAGCCTGGCTTGCTCCAGGTGAAGATCTCGGACTTCGGACACTCCAAGCATGCCTTTCGGCCTGAGAAGTGAGAAGATCTTTCCCCAAAACCAAGTCTGTGTGCAGTTAGCGTTTAGGCTTAGGGGTGTACAAGGTTTATAGATTTCTATTCGTCAGAGGATTTGTTCTAAATATGCTTTACGGGGTTCGCAGGGTTTAGAGTAGAGGGTTTAGTTAGTCGCCCAGTGTGGTAGTCGCTAGTAGTCCCAGTGACGCATACTGAGCCGCACACAATGTAAAAAATAATAACATAACATAGTATAATTCAATATGATAACTTACGCCCTACTATGAGATAATAGATGAATGTCAGGTGAATGACGGCTACAGCAGGCCGTGGTCCCAGGCTCGAGCTATCCTGGCCTTGATCCGTGCTTCAACTTCTGATGCTGTGAAGGGATGCCTCTGGTGCTGCAATCACATCGATGCCATTTTGTAGCCATTTTGACCTCAAAGTCCTGACTTGGTCGTATAACACTGGCACAAGCGGACATGGCGGGAAACTTCAAGGCTCGGGGTTGTTCATGAACCGCATGTGCATCTCCCTAATGCACCGATGTGCGGATGGAATCTATTTCAGGTGTGCGTGGTCGGCGGTGCGGGTGGCATTGGCCAGCCTTTGAGCATGCTGATGGCCATGGATCCCAATGCCAGGTCCCGAGTGTGAGCGAATTCTCTACTACGTGTCATGGTTACCTAAGTGCAGGCTGTCCATGCTGTGGCTGAGACTCTGCGAACTCGGTGTTTCCATGCAACAACAAACCGGGAGCTGATATTATTTTCTCGCAAAGCTTCTGCCTCCTGTAGCCCGATGCTCCCATTGCGTTGGGGCCTCTCAGGTCTCCGAACTCTGCGTGTACGTGGCGGCCTCGGAAGAGCAACGCCTGTACCACCGCATCAGCCAGACTAGGGGCTTTTCGGGTTTAGGGTGTACAGGGGATCGAAAATACGGCGTTCTCTGAATCAGGTCGAAGCAAGTTGAGGTAGCACATACTCACACGTGCAAATGGGTGGAGGACCTGACGCTGGCCATGGTCCCGGCGGCGGGCGTCGCCGCCGACTTGTCGCACTTGAACAAGAAGTGCAAGGTGCGCACATTGAGTGGCGGATGCTGAGGAGGCTCAGGTTTGGGTGTGAGGGCTAAACGTTGGATAAGTTCCGACTGGCTTGAACTGGCCCAACAGCCGGACCCATCTACTCTTTCGCTGCAAGGGAAGCTCCGGACACATTCAGACGGTCTGGCAGCGTATCCTCATGCAACAGGTGACGGGCTACGCTTTCGACAAGGATGACAAGGCCATCGACAAGGCGCACGCAAGAGCACTGCAACTTGCAGAATTCGGCGAAATCCCTTCCAGAAAGTTCAAGCTTAGGCCGGCGAGTGCCTGAAGGGCTGCAACCTCGTCCTTGTCCCTGCCGGCGTGCCCCGAAAACCCGGTCAGGCCGGGAAGAGGGGACTGCGGGCACTTGGGTTTGGGAGCTGACGAAGCCGAGAGCAGGACCGAAAAGATCTGCTCAACATCAATGCAGGGATTGCTCGCGGCTCAGCAGTTCAGATGATGGACAGGTGGTTCAGAGTCTCGACCGAAACTATCCGAAATTCTTAGGCCAAGAACATCGTGGAGGCATGTGCGAAGCACTGCCCAGAGGCCGAGCCCCGCCCGCTCGTGTCGCTACCCTGCCTGTGTTCCAAGCAGCTAAGCAACGCTAAACTCTCCAGGCCAGCTGAAGTCAGTTCCTTGGGTTCCTGGATCGGCGCCAGGCAGTGGTTGGCCTCATTGTGAACCCGGTGAACTCCGTAGTGCCAGCCATGTGCGAGCTGTGGAAGAAGAAGGGCAAGCCTCTCAGCACCTGCCGAGAGGGTAGCCGGTTGCTGGGTGCTGCAGGGCGGTCGCACAGCCGGGGCCCATTGATGCCCGTTGAAAGGCCTGAACCCTGCCAAGATCGTGGGCGACGCAGCCTCAGCTCCCTCACGTTTCTACCACTGTGTATCTGTCTGTACGTACGACGGACGCAAGTTTGTACATATTGTTCGTATCCACATGTATTTGCACGTATTCAGTCCTACTTTTGTCATTTGTTATGCAGAAAATTTATGCATAGCATATACATATGTAATACGTATATATGCACATATATGCGATCATTATACCCAGTTACCTATATATATATATATATATCATATATCTGTTGGGGATGGACGGGATGTGACTATCTGCATGTACATACCTACCTACATACATACATACCTACATACATACATACGTACATACGTACGTACGTACATACAGACATACAGCCATACGGACAGACACGCATGCATGCATGCAGGCATACATGCATACATGCATACAGAGAGACAGACGGCCGGATAGGCAGAGCAACAGATGTGCCCAGGTGCACATGCGGATGCGCATGCATCTATGCCAACATGTGTGTAGTGCAAGTGGAAGTGCCCTGAGGTAAGGTCAGGTCAGGCAACACCTTCTGCGCATACACCCATATAGTCGGCACATACTCCATCGCTCGCGATCTTGGGCAACTGTGTGAAGTTGTGCCGCAAGGATTCGTGCGTTGCGACGTTGCAGATGTCAGCCCATCTTTGAGGTCACAACCCTGGACGTCGTTCGTGCGGACAAGTTTGTGCATGAGATGACCGGTCTTGCCATGGATGACATCGGCGTTCCCGTGATCGGTAGCTTGGCGGCAGCCACTTCAGCACTAAAGCAAGACTTGACCCTCGAGACTTGATGCTAGCTACGAGCTCTTCGGCCGGGGCGGGGTTTTGGTCTTGTGGTCTTTCGGCTGAGCTGCTCCGCCTCAAATCGGAGCATCTGTCGCAGGTGGTCATGCTGGCACCACGATTCTGCCCTTGTTCTCCCAGTGCCAGGCCCGTGATGCCACAGAGCGATCCTCGTGGTTGGTTGCTGTGTGCAGGTGGGCAAGACCATTCCTGCTGACAAGATTCCGGACCTCGACAAGAAGGTGAAAGACAGCAGACATGCTCTCTGTGCAATCAACATCAATCAACGGCTAGCCAGTGAGCAGGAATCCATGACCTACATCCGAGGTCCAGGATGCCGGCACCGTCGTCGTGGCAGCCAAGAACGGTCCTGTGCTGAGTTCTAGCGTCTGACGCTGAAGCACTTTCTGAATGATCGTGTTCCGAAAACAAACTTTAGAGGACCTTCCAAGGTTCGCGGTTCGTTAACCCGTATTTCCAGGTGGGTTTTTGGGTTGGGGTGCACGCTGTGGCAAGGGCCGAAGAGCTCTGCGTAGGCTGTTGAAATACGGGTCATGTCCCAGCTTGGTTCCAGACTCACCATCTGCAAGTTCTGGACTCACTTCTTTCTCCGACTCGCTCCTCCTTTTTCCCGACTCCCGACTCGGCGCTTTCGCATCTGCGAATTTGTGGTGAAACACACGTGTGTGTGCAGTAACAACCGCTAACGGCGAACGCCGGCAGCACTCGGCTCTGGACCGACGCTCGGTTTAAGCATTTCTGATAGCATCCTCTAACCGACGCCATGTCGGCAGAGCAGCTTCCCGTCAAGGCAGCGCCGGCGGCCCCGGCG